>JABUQX010040761.1:0-15000 GCA_015478945.1 Trachelipus rathkii
TATAATAGTTAAATTTAAAATTTATAATTATAACTCTATATATATAAAATATACCTATAGCTTTACTTTTCCATTTATAATCTATAGTATTACTGACCTACACAGAGGTGAAGTGAGAAATATATTATATAGATATATAATATATATATTATAATATATTATATAAATATATTAATTATATATATAAATATAATAGTATATATTATATAATATAATTTAAATATATTATAATATATAATTATAGTATATATAGATATATATTAAGTAATATATATAGTATTAATATATATTAATATATACATAATATATATATTATATATATTATATATATTAATATAATTATATTTAATATATATATATTATATAAATATATATTAACATATATATATGATAGTATATATATATATATAAAGTATATTATATAATATATATAATATATATATAATAAATTTAAATAATTATAATATTATATATTAAATATTAATATATTAATATTTAAGCTAATAGTAATATAACTACTATGCTAAAGTAAATTTAATATATATATATATTATATTATATATTAGATATATATAAGATAATATTATATATTATATATATAAGTATATATATTATAATTATATACCTACTATATGACATCACTAAATCAATACTAATGAATTAATTATAAACTTTAATAAATATTAACATATATATCATATCATCACTCTCTGATATATAAAGTAGTACATACCTTTACATCGTAATGACTACACAGTTAATGTGTAGTCATTACATATATATATAGACTCTTATATTATAATTATATCATATATTAACAACAGCACGCACGTAGCTTAGCCAAGAATACATATATATCTTTCAACATACCATTCTTAAACTAAGTAAACTTTCTAACGTCAAATATTATCTCCACAAAAAATGTTATACCATACGCAAACCTCCTATTCATCTAACATTTCGCCAGTAGATCACAAAATCATCATCGACCCTCCACTCACGACGCAGCCGCGTGTCCTTAGTGAGCTGAAAATCTACATAAAGAAGGAGTAGCTTTCATACTCTTATTTCCTAGGATGAGTTATTAGAAATAAGTAATTGACTTTATTCTAAGTCTTGATCTCACTCTACAGAAGTATTGCTATCATTACGATATTTCTCTTTTCACCTTTCAAAGTTTAAAGAAGAATAAACAATGTTTCCCATCAAGATTATTACGTTTTACTTTTAATACTAGAGAACTTTAAACGCACTTTGTCAATCAGCCTTGTGTATTATCTGTATATTTTAGCATAAATATGTCGCACTCCGAAATATCGAATGCTTATCTTCTAGGCATCTCTTGGATAAGGATTTTCTGTTAGTTTGTAGTAATTTATTAGGGAATTATTAATTTTAGATCACCATTTAATTAGAAGTGGGTACATCTAAGTTTATGTAGTATAATTTTTTTAAGCTGTTACATCCTCAACTCAACTTGGTGGCATATTTGTGGGAAATTTATATTTTTTATATTTTTGTTTCTTCGATTATTTATTTATTTTATCAATTAAATTTATTCAAACGACATTCCCACAAATTAATTTTGTTACTTTGATTCCTTAACATCGGGATTCTTAAGTGGTGAAAGATGCACATGGTTAAGAAATACTATTACTTAGAGGAACGAAATTATTTAGCGAATGATGTAAACCGTGAACATCCATCTAATCAATATATATTTTTTTATTTTTAGTCTAGAAACTGAAAAAGGCGAATCTTCGCAATATGAGAACTAGTTTTCCAATATCGATAACTTTGCAAAGAGAGAGATGATGAGTCCGACAGAAGTGACCGCACTAACGAAACGAAGGAAATTAGTCAGCCAAACTTCTACTCCTTTCGACCAAATCCCAGAAAGGGATGAATGCGCTCCTTACTTTTCACAAAACGCGTTCTAGGTGGTATACGGAGCTGTATGAGGACGAGTCCATTCACTCCTCTTCTGACGGTACATGGGTAATAAAATAACTGGTTCTCTCCACTACCTGACGAGTTTGATGAGGATTTTCTAGTTTTTGTTCTTTTTTTTAAGGAACTTTTTAGACGAATTTATGAAGTTAACTTAATATGTTGAAATTTAAATTTTTTTGGCTATATACATTGCTTTTATTTACTTTGGATTCATTCACTCTATTATTATTATGTATTATTATTAATATCTATTTATATTATATTATTATTAATTATTATTATTATTATTATTATTCTTCATTATTCCGGGAGGATCGGTACATGTAATTACCTATGTAAGTGTTGATTTTATCTTATTAATTATAGATTATTAATTATTAATTTTAATTGTAACTATACTGTCTTTAATTTAACAGTTCTTATATTCATCTAATAATTCATTAATAAATTGGATTATTGTATCTGGGGGTTATTATTTATTCCGTACTTTCGGGTGGAGATTATTATCATATTATCTTATGTAAATATAAATAAATATTTATTTTATTATCATTTTATTATAACTAGCAATATAATAACTATCTTTATACATTGATTCTAGTATATTATCTCATTCATAGTAGTTATTATATAATTATTATCTAATATATTGAGTTCACGTGTACTTCAGTTATTATTATTATTACAGCTTTATTATTTAATGAGGTAAAATATCTATTTATAATTAATGAGAATTTGTGTAAAATAGGTTAATATATATACACATAGGATATTAGAAGAATATTATGGGAATTTCGAAAATCTGGCCATTTATTAAACATAAGTTGGCAGGAAAGATATCAACGTGAAGATGTCATCATTATATAATGTATAATAATAATTAAAAATAAGAAAGGAAACTCACATAAAAACATCTATTAATGGTGATATTTATTTTGTTCTGTTTCGTATGTATACATTAAATTATTATGTTAAAGAGATGTATAATGTCACAGTAAAAATTTTATTTAAATAATTTCTCGAGAGATGTAAACATGAAAGAAAAATAGGAAAAATCAGTCTTGTTCAATTATATATTATTCACTTTTTATAATATATATATTGAGATTATTAACCTACGTATATAGAGAGAGAGAGTGAGAGTATATATATATACCGTTCATATTATCATATTTAATATTTTATTTTTTATTTTTTAAAACTAAAGGAATACCCAAGGTAACCGCCAAAGTGAATTTCATGAGGAGTTGTGCGGTCTTCGCCCTCCGGAACAGACTAAGGTATACGAACTTATTTACCTACTACCCTACTCAGGGGTGAAGGTCTCCAAACTCCCGCCTTTGGTATTTGGGTGCGCGGGGGTTCCTAGTTCCGGTACACCCCTACTATATATATATATATACCCTTTAACGTAGTTAAAATTAGGAAAATAATCTAGTTGACTCCTACCTTACTAGTCCCCGTCGGTTATCTTATTAGTCCCCTTTTATTTTTTTTATTTACTATACACTTTTTGAGTATATTATTCGCACCTTTAATAATTCATCGATTCACCAAAATATATTTAATATTATTTATTCTTAAGTTTCGTATATACATTTTCTCAGAGATATCATATGTATTATTAGAAAAATAAAATTATTTATATATTTTTCCTTTTTATATTTTGTAATAAGCTTATACGCTGATTCCCAAATATTTTAAATTAGTTTATAATGATAGGGAAAGTTCCGTTACTATTTCTAGTATATGATATTATTAATATCTATATTTGTAACTCCATTGTTAACAAAATGATTTATATTTTATTTAAAAAATTAATTAAAAATTCAAACTTTTGAAATCATGTCCTTAACCACTGAAATGCCTTGTAGTTATTCATAATATATAGTAACAAATATATATAAAATAAAAAATAAAAAAATAAAAAAAAAAATAAAAAATCAAAAATCTGACGTAGATATCGTAAAACAAACTAGGACATATATAACTATTAATATAATACGTAAATATATAATATAATTATTATATATATATATTATATATTATAAGTATATATAATTATATATAACTATATATAATATATATAATATCATTATATATAATAATATATTAAATTATATATTAATATATAATAATATCTATATATTAATATATATATACTATATAGATCACCAGTTAACGGGCAGTTTCCTAACAGAGCTTTATTGAATCAGGACTTTCAATAATAATATATCGCAATAGGATACCCGACGTAAGGATCTACCCTGATGCTGCTTTAAGCTACTTTGCGGACTTACGTCGTTATACTACCTTAGTTGAGTCGTATACCACGTAAAATAGACAACTAATCACACCCACACATAATACAACACACAACCACAACACACACACATATTTAACTATCTATACAAAAACAAATGTTTTTTTTTTTCCACAACACTTACGTATTTGGTTGCATATTATTTTAGTTTATACATATTTAGTTTTTATATTGAAATATTGTAATTTTTTCTTTGTATTCGTAAAATTTGTTGAGGGTGTGATGAATCTATTTATTTATCTATTTATATTCATTTGATTTATTTCTATTTATTTATTTTTTTCAGTATGTTACATATTTTTGTAAATTAACGGTATTTAAGCATTTTTAAATAATTATTACTAATACTATTATAATAATATTATTAAACGTTATTTTTAGTTAGAGTTAAAACATATTTTAATCGTAATTTTCAACTTTTCGTCTTTTTCTGTATGTCTTGATTTTGAGTCTGTTGTTTTTTTGTTTGTTTGTGAGTTGTGTGTAGCGGTTAGTGTGAGGCAGTTTTTTATCACAAGAACGCGTGAGGGTAACTTTTACTATCAGACTTTATCAATCATCTCAGAGTGCTTACTCTCTATACACTCTGCAATCCTGAGTTGTTGAGAATATCACTCACCTTAATCTCTAAACTTACTAAAACCCTAAACCTTTTGCACTTTTATCAAGTCTGAGACCTTATAATTACAGTTAATGGCTCGAGACTCAGATATCTATGGATTTATTCTCTAACTCTTTTAAAAGCTTATTTCATAATTTCCGTCTAAAACTTAAGGTGGAAGTTAATAGTGACTACTATGTATTAACTAATTAAAACACTTATACCTGTTAAACTATACGTCTCGGAATCTACGAATCTCCTAAACATCGTTAATGTGTACCTTTGGCTTTAAAAATCTTCTATTATCCTTCTTACCTACATAATCTATGTGCTTACTGCTAACTGTTTTCATCTATAACTAACATAGACAGATTATTCACGCCTTTATTTTGAATATCTTTAAATACTACTTATAATCTCTATTACGAGCACTGTTATACTTATTCTTCTCATTAGTCAACAAATACTGAAGGTCGCACTTATTTCACTATTTAGGGGATTTCAATTTAGTAACACAACACTGACACTGGTTTGGGGTCCCTCTTCATACTGATGGGGGATTAGGTGGGTAGAGGACCTAGTAATCCGTTTCAGCATTCTCAACACGATCTGTGAGTAGCAAACTTGTAGAATAATAAAGCGCAAAGCTTTACACACACACACTACATCCAGCCACGCGTCCCAACCAATCCCTCTCTGAAGCAACACCCTTGCACACACTTATAAAAATTTCACCGGTCATTGTTCCCTCGGCCACACACTAGTCCTCCTCTCTCTATAAACATACACCGCAGCTCTAGCTAATCTTTGGAAGGAAGTCAAAAGTAATTTATTCTTGACCACAATGAATTAATAGTATTTATAATAAAAATTACTTTAATCTCAACGGGCAAGGGGAAGCTTTGTAACCCATCTTCAAATTGGAAATTGGATTGACGGTTAAAAAGATGAAAGACTGCAATAAAACTTTGAAGCTAGAAAAACGCTTTGCTTCTGTAGAAATTAAAAACCTTCAACTATTAGCAACTTACTTTAGATCCCCGTTATTAAAGGCAATCTTTTTTGTCACTCAATAATTAGACACAAGATTAAAATCGCTTCCATCTTCTTCTTAATGTTTTGTCACAATTATTTCACAACAACATGTCTCAACATTTTCTGCACCCAATTAGCTAACTATTTAAAATTCGCGACCATCACATTATATATATGGGGATAAGACACAACTGTAGTATTCTCTGATGGAACAGCTTCACTTTCTCTAACCGACTAAAAGTGTCAGTAAGTCTGTATATCGTTGATGGGACAAATCCACAAGATTTACTGTCTCATAATGCCTAGTGCTTCGTAAAAAATCTTCCCACTCGTACCTCTATGAATGCCAAATGAGAGACGACACTACAGCTGCACTTGTACCATACTCAAGATTGGTCCATCAAATCTATAGAGCTAGATGACAGTCGAGACTCAGTACCGGAGTGGAAAGGAAAAATATCACTCGATTTACTATCATCAAATTGATGCATCCTATAGTTGGTGGAACAGTAAGAAATGTTCCCGTTTAATAACACCTCTTTCGACAGATATTCTATATCACCCTTGGAAGCCTCTACGTACATTCAGCTTTCCATGCAAGGAGAAATATAAAATTTTTTTTGCAATAAAATATATGTACCTGAAAGTTCGTTTCATTGGTTATTCGCGGAAGAGCCTCAGCGAAAAATTTATCTGAAGCGTCTCTTCAGACTGTCCACCACTATACTCCGAGATCATAATCTCTAATCATAGGCCATTGCATATAAGTACTAAATTAAAACATCCTCCCAATCAACTTCTGAGATAAATCTCGTTCTTCTCATTCCTACTTAGGTTCGAATTCGAATGTTTCGTGAATGCTAATTCCTCACAGTAGTTGGGAAGAGAGGGCCAATCTCGTTGCCAGGCACGGTCTTCGGTATTTTCCTTCCTCGTAACCCACGACTATAATTCGCCTGAAACGATATCAAGGATTGCTAGAATTTTAATAGATCCTATCCATCCTCCTAAAGCTTCCAAAATTGAACAACATATTATTATAATATAATAATATAAAATATATATACTATATGTTATAGTATAGTATAAATATTATAATCGACTATAATTATATATAAAATATATATATTCAAACATCCGCAATCCGCGGAGGCGAAAAAAATGACATCTGCTGGATTATCTAATATAATTATAATATAAATATATATATATATATTAAATAATATATATATATAATAATATAATATAAATATATAATATATATATATATTAGTATATATATATAGTATAATATATATAATTAGATAATATATATATATATATTATATATATTATATATAAATAATAAATATATATATAATATATATATATCATATAATATATATAATACTATATATATTTATATATTATATTATATTATATTATATTATATATATAAACTAGATTATGTAGCACTCCATCATAACTTGTAAAAATTTTAATTTAGTGTTCGTACTTATGCTAAGATTTGCGGCGAGCAAAAATTTTAGCAAATCCAAAGTGAATGAATTATGAAACGGCCTTGAGATGCTCTTCAGTCAGATAGTCAGCAGTATCAAATTATTAATATATAGGCTACAATCTAAGTTTGGGGAATTCTTTTATAGCAAGCCACCCTATAATAAGAGAGGTAACTTTAGAAATCTAATGAAATGATGTTTTTTATCAACATAAATCAACTTAATGATATTCAGTAGTAAAGTAAAATATAAAAGTCCCTTCTGGTGAGATACTCTCTTCTCGTAAGACGATTATAGTCACACGCCTTCAGCGCGTTTCTACAATTGCTTCTGACTCTCGTTAGTGCGAAAAATTGTATAGAAATTCAAGCGCAGCTTTCCTTGAAATTTATCTCTCCCTTGCGAGGATTTTCTGAGAGCGTATCTGCAGTAGATTCTTTTGGATTCTTAAAAATTGATCTGAATCGACTATCTCTGACTGACAAGCATCTCAACAGCGTTATATTCATTCAACTTCGACTTGTCTAAAATGTTGCTCGCGCGCAAATCTTCAGGCATCAATACGAACATAAATAAATATTTTACAACAGTTATATATGGAGATGCCTACATACTGTCGCTCGGCTAAAGCACGGAGTGAAAAGTAATGTTATATTTATAAATCATACAGAAATAATAAATAAAATACAGTTATACCTTAAAATGCAAACATATCTTATATTTTCGAGAAAATATGTAATCCGATATACATTTGAAGGTATAAAAGTACACATGAAGTTTCAAGAATTTGCAGGTCCGTACATTAACTGTTACATCCGAGAGATTCTAAACATATATATCAATATTGAATACTTATAAAGTAAAATAATGTTATATAAGATAATAAAAGTGCATTTAAACACAACAATATTTGAGTATGTAGCTTTTAAGTTTTTACAATACTTAGTTAAACATTAAAAATGCTAAAATTAGGAATGTTCGTACAAATAATAATTATTGATATGAACAATTGAATTATTCACAAAGTAAATAGGGCACATTGATCGAACCATTAAATCCAGGAAGGCCATATAAAACTTTCTAACGTACCATATTTGAACCAATGCGCACCGTAGTTTCAAAGTTGTATAGAAGAAACATTGCTTACAATGTAGAGACAATTGCTTGAAGTTTAGTTCTTTATTGAAAAAATTTGTGAGAACCTGTATAGAGATGGCACAGAAACATTTAGAATTCAAAAAGGAATCCAAGTTCGTAGGTAATTCAATTGATAATGAATTCTGCCTCTATTGTAGATCCAAACTTCAAATGATGAAAGAACTCCATACCGTAAAGGAAGTTACATATCGTATGAGGCTAATTGCTGACTATTTAGGTCTTTATTTGAAAAATTTCTTCATACATAAATAGGAGCGGTCACACAGAACCATTTAAATTCGAAAAGGAATCAAAGTTCGTAGTGAAATCCTAAAATGAATTTCTGCCCATAATCCAAACTAAGAATGAAAAAGATGTCATACCGAAAGGAAGTACATATGTCTGACTATGAATCTCGAATCTGGAGAGTTTTGAAAAGAATGAAGACATAATCCAAATAAAATGAAAAATTAATTCGTTTGCTGAAGTCATTTTCTCCGATGTTATATTTAATTTCTCTTTCTGTTCAGTGTTTCTTTTGTCTTCATTTTTTTTTTGTGTTTTCTTTAGTAATCAGCATCATGGATGAAGTTCTGGGTGCCAACTCCGGGTTCATCCAATTAATAGGGAATCGGACTTGCTAGATTGGTGGTTTCTTTAAGAGCAAGCCCCTATATAAGATGTGTAAATTTAGAAACCAATATTTAAATGATGTTTTTTCATTCACATAAGTAGAGATATCAATAAAAGTAACAAAATCCTTCTGTTGAGATGACTCTTTGTAGGTCGAATTGCAATCGCAGCCGTCCAGTGCGTTTTCGAACTTGCCTCAGACTCTCGTTTAGCGGCGAAAATTGGTAATCGAAATTCAAGTCGCAGCCTTTTCCTGAAAAGTTATCGTCTTGCGAGGATTCTGAGAAGTATCTTGAGTGAAATTTCTTGATTCTTAATAATTTGATCGACTGAACTAAATCTGCTCCTGAAGAAGCATCTCACAGCCGGTTAATATATCATTTCACTTCGAATTATGCTTAAAATTTTTGCCTCGCGCAACATCTTAAGCATAGTCACATAATTAAATTTTACAAAGTTATAATGGAGTGCTTAACATATTACTATATATATATATTATTAAAAAATTAATATATATATATATAATAATATATATATAAATATATATTATAATATAATATATATATATAATATAATATATATATTATGTATATTAATATATATATATATATATATAAATAAATATATTAATATATTATAAGATATATATATATATATAATAATAAATATTATATATATATAATAATAATAGATATTATAATATTAAATTATATAGATATATATATAATGTATATATATTATAATATATATATATATATATATATAATATATATATATATATATATATATATAATATATATAATCATATATAATATATATATATATATATATATATATAAATACCGGCTATATATGGAAAACTCCAGATTTGATAGTCATTCGTATACTGTGTCCCAAGACGATCCTTTCCTTGATTCACATGACTCATGTATCCATCACTTCAAGTTCAGCGAGGCGGGTTGTAATACATCAAACGTACGCACAAACTTTTCTACATGGTATATATATTTATATATAAATAATATATTATATATATATATATAATAATATATATATTATATTATTATATAAATATTAATATTAGTTTGAATCCTGTGTATTCACCCCATTGAGATCTCTAACCTATGACCTATAAGCATACATAACTAACTTAGAGGATTCGTGGTGCCTAGAAGTTAAATCCGTACCTAGACCTAACCTAGATGACGTGTTTGCACAAAACGCAAACCTACCTAGATGGATTGTGATGCAACAATAAGCTAACGTAGAAGTTCCCTTTTAATCTAAAAAATTACTGTGTCATTTAAAATAATAAATAAATAAAAAAGAGATTAAAAAAACGTGAATTTTGTCATATAACATATTATAATATATAATATATATAATATAATATATATTATATATAATATATATAATATATAAATAAATATACAACATATAATAGGTTCAGAAATTTAAACATAAAATATAATATATAATATATATAATAATCATATTATATATATATATATATTATAGATATATATATATATATATATATATTAATATATATATACTATATATATATATAATAATATAATATTATTTTGCTATTAAATTTATAATTTAATTTATGTAATTAGTATTTATATATAGATATTATAGATATATTGTGTGTGTTGTGGTGTGTGTGTGTTAAACGTTACTTCATATATTTTGAATTTCGAACAGCTTCAAAAAAGTTGGAAATCGTTCATGCCTTCAATTTTGGCAAAAACCTAATATTTTTGCCAACAAAGTAGACAAATGCTCATCTTTTACCAGCAAACACTAGCAGATGCCTACACTGAACACCATAACCTTTGCTGACTAGATTTCATTCTCATATTTCGTGAAAAAACAAATTCATGGTTTTAGTCTGAACTCTTGTAAAAGTAAGCATACAACTAAAATTAATTCCCTGTCGAAGCGTCAATCTTTTCAAATGCTAACATATATATAATTATATATATATTAAATATATATTTATATATATATAAATATCATATATAATTAATATATATATATAAATATATATATTATATAATATATATATATATATAATATATATATATTATATAATACATAATATATAATCGTAAATATAAATATAATATAATATATATATATAATATATAAATATATAAATATATATATAAATATATATATATATATATAAATATATATAATATAATATATATAAAAGAAAAACTAAAAAAATTCAAGGAACCATCCATCTGCTACATACTACCTCACTCAAAAGCCTAAAGTGACTCAAAGAAGCGCCTACATACTGAACTATTCTGTTGCTACAGATAGACAACAAACATAGAAATCAAAACTCTGATAAGTACTATATATATTATATATATCATATTATAAATATAATATAAATATATATAATACTAAGTTATATATATATATAATATAATATATGAATATATATATACTATATATATGTAGGTATACACTGTATATATGATACGTGATTGTCCGTCTCAGTCTCACGAAATCTTTGGGTATTTCTTTTGACTGCGACAGAGCTTCTCTCTAAGTCGGTATCAAAGGGTCAGTAAGGGCTTCTCTTCTCGACTTTGCGTCCATATTCTTCTACTACTTTTTTCCGATGCATCGACGCACCGTCACATTCCCAATCTGGAGAAGAGTTTGATATGCAATAATAATATATTATATATTATATAATAATATATATATTAATATAAATATATATTTATTATATATATATTATATGATATATATATATATATTTATATATATATAATAATATTATATATTATATATATATATATATATATAATATATATATAATATAAGTATATATATATATATATATATATATATATATATAGATATAATATTATAATTATATATATATATATAATTATATATAATATATAGTATATATAAATATATATATATAATAAATATATTAGATATATATAAAATATATATTATATATATATAATAATAATATATAAAATAAATATATATATATATATATATATAAAATATATATAAATATAAATATTATATAAGAATATAATAATATAATAGTATATATAAGTATATACATATATAATATATTCATATATATAATAATATATATATATAAATATATAATATATATATATATATAAATAATATATATATATAATATATATATATATAACTATAAATAATATATATAAATATATATATATATAGATATATATATATATATATATAATATATCATATAATATAATATCTAAATAAATAATATCATATATATATATATTAATATATATAGAATATATATATAAAAAATAATATAATAGATAATATAAATATAATATTATTTAATTTATATATGAATTATAAAGAATGTATATAATAAATTATAATATAATATATAATATATAATATAAATATATGTAATAAATAATATATATATATATAATAGATATAATATTATATTATAGTATATATAATATATAATATTATAGAAATATATATATATTATATAATATTATAGATATATATATATAAAATATATAAATATATATATATATATATATATATATATATAATATAATATTATTATAATAATATAATATATATATATAATATATATATATATAGAAAATGTAAGAGAGAATTTGTTCTTTAAGCAATTATATCATTATAAATTTATCTTATTATTACTTTTAGATAGATCTATAATTTTGTTAACGAAGGGTTCTTTAATAATAATAAAAAAAATCTGTAATGTGAAGGAAGGAATGAGACTTCATTTGAATTCCATGAAATTTTAACGAAACTTTTCAACTGAAGAAGAAATTTAACTGAATTTTTTTTTCAAATTTTGTCAAGAGATTATTTAATTTGATATTTCTTTTCATTTTCGTAGTTTATTTTTGAGGTAAAGAATTTATACTTTTTTTATATATATATTTGGTCAAACTTAGAATTATCATCAACTATTTGCTATCTGAATTACCATGTTCCTTGATTTTGCAGCATGTTTTTATTTACTTTTCTTTTTTTTTCCTTTCGTTTCATTTTCTTCATCTTTTTCAGCGTAATTTGGGTGATATTTTCTGCAAGTTTTATAGGACTGTTATCATTAAGATCCTCTTGATATGAATAATAGGAGGGCAATTTCTTAAATATTTTTAGCGTAACCATAAAAAAATGTTTTCTAATTGTGCCTTAAATTTTTAGCAATGGAGCCGGTAAATATTTTTGGCCAGTTCCACAGCTCAGGCCCCGGTATAAGATTCATAAAAATTATGCAGTTCTAATATGAACTTTATATTTATGGAAAAAAAATATTTACTCCACATCGGCTTTGTCTCCCACCCAAAATTCATTTTACTCCAACCATTGCTCTACCCAAAAACTTGTTCTCCATTGGTCTCCGAGCCCACCCCTAAAAAATTAGCATAAAATTCCAGTGCGGCGAACATAGAACGCAATTTGACGTATATTTCATAAATCTGGATTTAATATCATTTAGTACCTAAAATCAAACCTTCAACCCTCTTATGAACGCCATAACACAAATTTATCAAGCAGACTAAATAGGGGCTTAGTTCCCAAAGACTTTAAATCTAAAAGTCTTTCCCCCCCAAAAAATATTTCAAGATAGATTCCATTCTCTATTCAATAATTTCAAATCCACCATCAGTTGTTCAAAATCATAATCAAATTCAAATGTTCTTCCTGTCCCTAAAAGAGAATATGGTACTTCTCCTTTCTTTGTGGATCATCCCGTCTGTCCTCATACGAGGGACGGGACCATCTAACCGCTCTACTTCATTCAATTATATATTCTATCAACAGTAAATTGTGAAAATACAAATATCTAATTGCAAACGCGTCCAAATATAGGCATCCCTTATATTTGCTTGTCCTCTTACAAAATAAAAGCAAAAAAGAGATATTGGGTCACTCCCAGCTCCCATCGCAATCGATTTGTGAGTATTGAAAATAAGCAATAGCCCTTTTTCTTCCCATCTATTACATGCCGCAATCTGTAAAATAGACCACATTTCGACCACTTCGATAAATTTGGCTAAATCTAGTAAAATATCAACCTTTTTCATGAATCATCGTTTATTATCTATCCTATCTATCTACTATCTCTCTATCTATCTATCTACTACTCTACTATCTACTATCTACTATCTACTATCTATCTATCACTACTTTCTATTATCTATCATTCTATCTATATAAATATATATATATATAATATATAATTTAATATTATATATATATATAAAATAAATAAATATATAAATATATATTATATACTATCATATATATATGACTAAAACTGTAAAAAGAATTAAAAGTACATATAATAATTAACGTAAGTTTTGACGTTCGAAGAGCTCCACATAACTAGGTGACACAAAGACGGATGAAAGGAAACTTGTTGTTCCTCTCTCTCTTTCTCTCCTCTCATCTTCTCGCTTTCTCTTCTTTCTCGTCTCTCTTCTTTCTCTCTTCTCTCTCTCTCTCTCTCTTTCTCTCCTCTTCATCAACGCCATCTCAGACGTCCAGGAGGACGAGCAATAGAAGCGCTAGCTAGATCGGGTCACTTTCAAAGAAATCCTCGGCATCTAGTATTAAAACAATAAAAATACCCTAACAATACAAAATTCCTAACACCTCAAACAAATCCAAATCTTGATTAAAATTCTGAATCACCCATATGCAAAGTCTGCTAAAACTCTCTCAACGGTATAGTGTCCTTTATCAACTCAACTTTTCATGATCTTAAAAAGTGGTAAT
>JABUQX010040761.1:20000-30000 GCA_015478945.1 Trachelipus rathkii
AATACAATAAGGAGCTATGGCGATAGTTGAAGGATCTAGACGCGGCTTCCTTTCGATAGGTGGACAGATGTGCTTGCTTCCAACACTGATGAAAGTGTTAGTATGGAAGAACATAGAGAAATATAGTTAACAGTGGCGGGATAAATTAGCACGGAACACACTCCCTAAAACTGGGGAAGGAATGCACCGGCACCGCATTCCTATACGTCTTAGAATTCTTTCAGGAGCCATGCACCCATCAAATGTATACAGCAAAGACATAGACACGCTGAAGGAGAAGAGGAGATGAGGATACCAAGAATCGTCCAGGTTGATTAGAGAACATCAGGAGCCTGAAGAGAATGGCTTTCATTGGAGAATTAAGCTACAACCATCAGATCGAAAAGAGGAGAAAGCAGATTTTACTAGATTGTTAGAGATGCTTTTGGTAAGAGCCAGAAAGATTTGTCAATAGAAACACCAAGGGGTTATGGAAATTTTTTATGAAAGCCCGCGTTGCTCGTCGAAGAGTATCCCTGCAACGAATTCTAGCTGAATAAAATTAGCAAGAGTGATAGAGAACGAGAATTTTCCACTCCGGATGCGCACTGTCTCCTCTAGCCTGAATGTCCAGGAAACAAGCACGATCGAACCCTATGGATTATGAGGAAGAAAGATTTAGTCGAGATACAGGAATAACCTGCTCATTCCATTAACGATTACAGCTCCCACCTTATCTGCAGAATCCGAAGCGTCACCAAGACAAAGCAGTCATTCCTCCGGTTATAGTTAGCGTAGAAGCAACCAAGCACCCATCAGTTCCCGACTCAAAGCCAGAAAAAACGCGTAAAGGGCAGGATGACTGTTGGAGAGAAAGTATTAAAATTAGGAGATAATATAGGTTGGTCAGATTTTAACTCAATAGGGAGCGAAGTGGTTAATTTTATAGAGAGAGATGACCTAGTGGGAACAACGTCCAAGTTGTTCAAGAATTGATTGCGATCCGATGTGTTGGTTTCTTTATTAAAGTTGCTCCAGATCGTGAGGTAATGCAAATATTCGGTCCTCCTCCCACCTAAATCATATGAAAGGATCCCCAACCATCTCAGTGTTTGTGACATGAAATCCCCTAAATAAGGACCTCAGTATTCTGGGATAGAAAGCTAAGACAGTTCCCGTCAGAAGCTAGTAAGATATCAAAGAAGAGTGAAAATCTGTTCGTAGGGCACAGTACAAGCAAGCACAAGATATTTGGTAGTAAAGAAGAAGAATTCTAACCACACAACATCGAAATTAGGGAGATCAAGATCACTTGGAGAACGTGGTACATGGAAGTGTTTTATGTTCACTTAGGCACAATACTCACCTTGAACACGAATTAATGAAAAAGTTATGTTTAGATTATATAAACAAAAATGGATGAATTCTTAGCCATCTGTCTCAGACAAGAGCAAAAGGTTAGGGTTAGAGTTAGAGAGGTGTATTAACGGATCAGGTAAAGAGGTAATTTCCGCGGATTTTGGTAAATCGATAGAGTAAGAAAACTTCATACAAGGAAGAACACAACCCACATACATACAAAAACAACAGACAAAAAACAGACAGACAAAAAACAAAAGTTTAAAATTGGATTAAATTATTCACTCACTAAAAACTAAATGATTAAAATGCTAAACCTGTAATTTACATAAATAGTATAGATCAAAAATTAAGGAAAATTTTAAAGCACGCATTCACACACCCTAAAGAAAATTATCGAAAAAAAAATATTTTACAATTATCTAACATATAAACTAAATAAGTATATTTAAAACAATATTAACAGTATTAACTAAAGTGTGCAAAAACTCCTTTTAAAATAATATTAAAGAAAAATAAACACTAATAAAAAGAAAGTAAAAAGAACAAGAAAAAAAAAATATAACCCTAGTACTATCTAAACAACGTATTGCACAATTCTCAAAACTAACTATGACTATCTAACAAACTAAAAAGTTTCAAAAACAAAAATAAACAAATTGCTAAATTTTTCATAAGCATCTAAATTGTCTAACTTTTAAACCTAGCATCATTAAATAAGAATTTAAAACAAGAGAGCACAATGACAAACACACTTAATGGGAAAGATAACTAAAACATTATAACACTAACAACAATTGACTCCGGCAAAACACAACTTTATAACAACTATCAGTATAAAACACACTGTATATATATATATAGTAATAATAATATAATAATATAATATATATATGATAATATAGTATAATATTATAATATATATATATAATAGTATAAATATAGTATATATATATTATTATATAATAATATAATTTATATATATATCAATTAATAACGTATATAAATATATATATATATATAGTATATAATATATATATAAATATATATATATTATATATATATATATATATTAATATAATAATATTACGTCCAAATACATAGATGAGACCCGCTGAAGGAGCTCGATAAAAAAAAATTCACAGTAGCATCTTCTATGTATACAATAAATAGATTTCAGGGTCGAACTGAATTTTTTTTTTTTTTTTAACTGTTCTAGGGGCGAAATTAATATATTATTTGTAAAGTAATTACACGGCATGAGGGTTCGAGCCGACGAACTGGGGGACGTTTTTCCATACCTCGTAGGAGGGCGGAGGAACCCCGCGATCACCCAAATACTCAAAGGGCGGGGTCCGGGGACCCTCCCCGGAGGGGGGAAATAGTCCTACCCCTAGTTCCCCGGAAGGCCGGAACCCGACTCCTGCAATCGGTGCGGTATACCCTTGGTATTCTTTATGTTTGAAATAAAAAAATACAAAACTAAACTACATAATCTATTTATTTAACGAGTAACGTATAAAAGGTCTAAATAGGCTTTCTCCTCAATTACTTAACATTATTAACAATAATTTTCATTTTTTTTTATCATTTCCTTACTAAAAATTTTACCAGGATTCAAAATTGTATTTCTTTCCACCGTATGAAATATGAAGATATTTTTTTTTCTTTCATTTCAATCCTAAAATTTCTATTATGTATCATAGATGCTACCTGGAAATTTTTTTTTTTTGATTCCGTGAGTAGGTGGCGTTAAGTAAGCTTTTACATATATATATATATATATATTAAGATTATATATATATAAATATATACCCTATAGTTAGTATATATAATATTAAGTATTATAATATATATATAATATATATATATATAAATATATATATTAATATAATATATCTATATATATTATTATATAATATATTATATAATACATATTATATATATTATATTAAATATATATATTAAAATATATATATATATTATATTAAAGTATATATAATATATATATATATAATATTATAAATATAATATGGCCAGCATTTCGATTGTCCGTCTATGTACTTAAAAAACATTAATGCTTTAACATGTAAATACGGATATACATGCTCGAAATGCTGGGTGCCATAAGTTGCCCGGAAATGTACAAAAAAAAAAAAAAAAAAAAATAAATACAAATAAATAAAATAAAAAATATCTCAAAACTACAATAGCTACAGCAAAAAGAAATACATTTGAATCCTCGTAAAATTTTCACATAAGAAAATGTAAAAATAATAATAACATAAAAAATTATTTGTTAATAATTATATGTAATATGATTCAGAAGGCCCTATTTAAGTACCTTTATTGTTCTCATAAAATATAATAGATTTTTATAAAGTTTTGCTTTTTGATTTTTAAGAAGGTTCTTCGAGCCGACCGGGTAACATAGGGGGGAACGTTTTCCATACCCCGTAGGGAAGGCGAGGAACCCCCGCGACACCGCAAATACAAAAGATCGTGGGTTCGGAACCCTCCCGGGAGGGGCGGAAATTAAGTCCTACCTCCGTAGTTCCCGGAGGCCAGAGAACCCCGACTCCTGGCCATCGTTGCGTATAATCCCTAGGGTATTCTTAAGAAAAAAAAAAAAAGCAAAATTTCAATAGAAAGTCTATTTATTTATCGGACAAACCAATAAAAGGTCTCTAAATAGGCCTTCTAATCATATTACGATAATTTATAACAATAATTTTTTCATTATATTATATTCCATTTCTTATGTCAATTGACGGCATTTCCAATCATGTATCCGTTATTTAGCATTCAACTTTAAAATATAACTTTTTTTTTTTTTTTACATTCCAGTAATAAGCTTTATACGCTGATTCCATGCAACATTATTCCGTTTTATATACTGTAGCAATAATTTAGTTTTTAAGATATATATGACCGGCACAATCGAAAAGCTTGACATATATATATTATATATCAGATAATAATATATTTATTATATAATATATATATAATATATAAATATATATATATAATATTTATATAATATATATATATACTAATATATAAATATATATATAAATATATATATATATATATTATACTTACATATATAATGATATAAAATGTGAGCTACATCATGTCATTTCTCTGTAATATTTTCATATATTAATACATATATAATATATATATATCATAATATATAAATATATATATATATATAGTATAATATAATATTATAATAATATATATATATATATAAATATATTATATATCTATATATTATTTATTTCAAAAATAGTTAATTTATAAAATGCATTAAAATTTGTTCAACGAGAAAACATTTCTCTCCTGTTTCACTTATCTTTGAGAAGGAAGAATCATCAGGAAAGGCTGTCAAGAAAGCAAGAAAAGTGCCTCGGAAAATCGGACTCAGAAAAGAAGACGAAAAGTCTAATTAAAGGGAAGGAAATTAGGGAGGTCAAGCGATGGCAACCCGCAAAGCTAAGAGAGAGAGAAGTAGTGAAGAGAGAGAAGAGAAGAGAGAGAGAGGAAGAGAGAAGAGATAGAGAGAGAGAGAGCAGTAGAGAGAGAGAGAGAGAGGAGTAGAGAGAGAGAGAGAGATAGAGAGTAGACGAGAGAGCAGCCAGCCAGCACACCAGCCACCAGCCAAGCCAGCAGCCAGCCAACACAGCAATCATGCAATTCATGTAGGCTTCAGCTGTGTATTACCACTGTATCTCAGACTTTTGCCAGAGATAACAAACTGCCTCGTCATTAGATGTATTTTTTTTTAAATAATCCCAGACTACTTTTTGATGACATGTTTAATTTAGTTTTTATTTAATTCTCCACACGTTACATTTAAACGTCTCAAAAAGTTCTGAAAGGATTATTGGACAAAGGAAACTTAAAGAAAAATACTTACAGTGCACATACGACATACCTCTATCCACTGATCACTGAATATTGAATACTGATTACTGAAATCAACGAAATGAATTAATACATTGAATGCAGAATGATTGAATTTTGAAATGATGAAAATGAAGTCAACTGCGGAGTGCGGACTGAGTGGTGTGGACGCCGGACAGAGTCACAGAGTCAGAATGAATATTTGACTATGTGTCATGTACCATGTGCGCATCTAGCCATGTACTACGATTTCTGAAGATCCTCCTCCTCTCCCTATTTTTGGTTCTCGAAAAGACGAAAAGTCTAAAACTCTAATTTTTCGGTTTATTTTATACATGTCATTATATCGGGGGAGGAACGAAATATGGGGGAGAAAGAGAATTTAACTTTAGGGTGTCGGGAGAGGAGTATGAAGAATTTTTTTTCCGACCTCTAAAATTTTTCTTTTTTTTTAAATATCGACTTCCCGATGTTAAGAAAAAATATCGATATATCGCCTAAGAAATTATCGCCAAGAAACATCGATATATTGAGCCTAAAATATTGATATATCGATACATTTTGGCCATCCCTAGCTTAGAGTATGATGCCATTTGGATAGGCGGATATCGTTCTTTGAGTTAATTGAAGTATGGATGTGTTAAATAATTGGTGTATTTGAAGGTGGGGAAGGAGTGTTGCCTATGTTAGAATAGTATGGTGCTGGTGCGATTTTTCCCTTCTAGGTTCAAGGGATTGTTGCAGTGTTTGGTGTATTAAGAGTGATTAACTGTAAATTTAACAGCTTATTATGTCAAGATGGGCTTTTAAAGGGAGAATTTTTGTTTTAGTTAGTAGATGGTGCATGGATCTAGAGGAGAGGCAGTATGTTATTGTCCTAAGAGCTTTGTCTTGCGCGGTTCTTAATTTCTGAATATTGAGTTGTGTATTGTGGACGCCCAGGTGGGTGATGCATAATTTAAGAAAGAGGAGAGGTATTGTCTGTATACTATTGTCAGGGGTTATTTTTGTTGGCCAAAGTTTGCTTCAGTTAACGTTTTCTGTGCATTTAATTTATGTGTTGCACTGGAAGTGGCATTGTTGATATGGGTGGTGAATGTTATATGTGTGTCGAAATTCAAACCTAGGATATTGAGTTGTATGTTGAGAGGGAGTCAATTGTTTGAAAGGAAAATTGCTAAGTGGATGTTAAACTCTCTCCTGTCTGGGGGTGAGTAAGGCAATACAGGAATTTTTAGGTGATGAAGTCAGTCTGTTAGTTGTTAACTATTATTCCAGTTGGTTTGTGTATTATTGTAGTTTTCTTCATGTCTTATTTATGGAGGAGTTTTGAGCTCTGATTGCTAGATCGTCTACCAATTTTTATAGAATGCAGGTCATGCATAAAAGGTTGAAGAGTGAAGGTGAAGGAATGGCTCCCTGTGGGAATCCATTACATAATTTGTATGCACGGGAAGAGTGGCGCCCTTCGATAACTTTAGCTGCACAGCTGAATAAGAAATTTGCAATTATTTTTTTTTTTATGGTTATATCTATGCTCAATATTTTATCTATTAAAAACATTTTGTGGACTGTTTCAAATGTCTTGTTTAATATATATTGCTACAAGGAGAGTACGAAAAAGAGGGAAATTTGGTTTAACCCCGTGAAGATGTCTTGTGTTAGATTTGTTATGAGAGTGGTAGTAGAATGGCTTTGTCAAAATCTGTGCTCTGCGTCTGATAGTGGAATAAAGGATGAAATTCTATTTAAGATTAGTTTTTCAATTACTTTTGATATTGTAAGGAGTAACGAAATAGGCCAATATGAAACTGAGTTATTGGGTGGTGTGTTTGGCCTTAGGATTGGTATTATATGTGCTTATTTCTAAATTGGGGAGAAAGTGTTTGTTTCCCATGCAACGTTAAATATATGTGTTTGATATGAATGTTTGATCGTGTCAATGCTTGCAAGTTTTTGACGTTTTTAAGTGTTGAGTACTTCTAAGGGAGTCTTTGTTTGGTTGGTTTCCAAATTTTGAGCACTTTTTAATCTAACTGAAGAAATAAAAAGAAATAAATTAAGCTTAGTAATATATATATATATATATATAATATATATATAATATAATTATAATATATATATATAATAATATTATATTATATTATATATATATATATTTATAGCAGGGCGTCGTCAGGGGGGGCAGCTGCCCCCCCCCGCCCTAGAAGTGTTTACTCTTATAGAGTCTACCTGCGAATTTTTTTGATCCAACTCCGTTCCGGGTGGCCGTTAAGTACGTTTTACGAATATATAATTACTATATATATATATATATAATGATATATATATATAATTTATATATATATATATATATATATATATATATATCTATAATATATATATATTATTATATATATACATCTATATATAATATAATAATATATATATATATATATATATATATATTATATATATATATAATTATATATATATATATATATAATATAATATATATAATATATATATATATATATATATATACTATAGTATAATCTATAATATATATCTACAAACACATATATGCGAACGCTAGTCTGCAATCATCATTTTTTCACATTTTTCTCTGCGATAAGAGGTCTTCTCAACTCTTTTTCTATGCTCTTTTAATTTGTAGATAAGAACTGTGTTGCTAATTCTATCTATGTTTTTTTAATGTTGATTTGTATATATAAATTCTAGATTTGTGTTCAGTCAGATTCTCAATTCTTTATTAAGTGTTTAAGTTTCAAAGTAGCATTGAAATTATCACTCCATGACGCCATCTCTATAATTCCAGCACGCCTCAGTGTAAAGTTATAGTTCAATTTCATCACGATCATGGATAGAATACCTTGGTCGTACGTTTTACTTCAGATATTTAATAAAATTTGTGTATTTACTTCTCTTAAAAGTAGGAATTTTGTTACACACTTGATCTTACTTGTCCATATGAGGTTCAGCTTCATTTTAAAAAACTAATTTTCGTTACAACACAGAAATTAGTGATTTTCAACATAGTTTGCTATTACTTTTAATTTTTTCCTGCTAACATTCTTGGATATGCTAGTAAAGATTATTAGCCTATGACCTATGTGCAGAATCTATCTATCGTAATATATATACGTATATATATCTATATATATATATATATATATATATTATATATATATATATACATATATATAATATAATTATATATATATATATAATATATATATATTATATATTATATATTATATAATATATATAAATATTTTTGCATAATTTGGAAAAGGAAGAACTTAGATAAAATTGGAAATGGTAGCGGTGAAAACGAAGCAGATACCAATAATTCAACTAAGACTACACAAGTGGCAATCCCTCCTACTTTGCATATTTCGCATGATGAAGAACCCACACCCAGGCCCAGCACCTAGACGAGTCAAGATATGGGTCAGATTCGGAGCTAGCGGTTTTCAGTAGATACAGTCACGAACTGACGATTGGTAGATACGTTGACATTTCATCTATGATTGATGACTGAGAAAAAAGAAACAGTTGCTGAAAGAGTTTTGGATTCCACCTAAGACCTATAATTTTTTGGAAGATGTTACTCACTTAAAGAGGAAATTCAATTATGAATGGTTGGAGACATATTCACCTTGTCTGACATGCTCCAGGCGCCTAAAGGGCGCATTTTGCAAGTTTTGTATTTTATTTCCACCAAATAATTGGTAGATACGTTGGACATTCATCTATGATTTTGACTGAGAAAAAGAAACAGTTACTGAAAGAGTGTTGGATTCCACCTAAGACCTATAATTTTTTGGAAGATGCTACCCACTTAATAAAGAGGAAATTCAATTATATATATATATGAATGGTTGGAGACATATTCACCTTGGCTGACCTACTCCAGGCGCCTAAAGGAAGCATTTTGCAAGTTTTATATTTTATTTCCCCCAAATAAAAGTTCGTTCAGAGGGGGTCCTAGGCTCCTTAACAATAAGACCTTTCACTATATATAAAGATGTTCATGCGGTTTGTAAGGGACATACAAACACAGAGTGGCATAAAACTGCTGTTGAAGCTGCAAGATTGTTCCTACAGGACGTGCCGGTAGACATCCAAATTAACCAGCATTCTAAGAAAATCATAGAAGAAAATAAAAAAATATTATCCTCAATAATTTCATGTGTGACATTTTCTTGTACGCGCGATTTACCGCTTCGGGGTAAGCATCATGGTGAGGGAGTGTTGCAAGATTTGTGCCGCTTACGAATAGATGCTGGAGATCAGTCATTGAAAAGCCATTTTGAAAAGGGGAAGAAAAATGCCACATTACCAATCAGTTCAGATTCAGAATGAGATCATTTCTCTATGTGGTACTACTAAAAAGAAAGCATCGTTAATGAGGTAAAAGGAAGCTTGCACGTATAGCTTACTAGCAGATGAACCGCTGAAATTTCTGGAAAGGAACAATTTCCATAGTGTTTGCGCTATTTCAACAAAGAGTCCGATGAAGTCAAGAGGAATTTATTGGCTTTGTAGAAATGAAAGCGCTTGGCGCAAAAACCATTGCGAAAGCATTGACGGATTTTTTCATGACTCAGAAGAGCTGGATCCGAGAAATGGCGTGGGCTTGGGTTTTCGCATGGCTGTTCTAACGATGTCTTGGCAAAGGAGGGTTGTCCAAGCACAACTTGAGGAAAAAGTACAAAAAAGCATTGTTCTTTCATTGCTCTTCGAACAA
>JABUQX010040761.1:37500-41511 GCA_015478945.1 Trachelipus rathkii
TAATAATAATAATAATACTATAATAATAATTAACAATTAATTAATATATAAAGTCAATTAAAAAATCTAATTTCAATAATAATGAATTAAAAATATAATTATAATGGTACATTAACCATAATTAATGTAATGAATTGACAAAATAATAATAATAATAATAAAAATAATACTTTTTAAAAATATTAATAATCTTAAAAAATAATATAAAAAGAACAAGAATAAGAACATAATAATAGTAATATATATATAAAATAATAATAATAATAAATAATAGAAAAATAATAATAATAATAATAATAATTAATAATAATAATAATATAATAATAATTAATAAAAAGTATTAAAATAATTAATGATTAAAAATAATAATAATCAATAATAATAAAAAAAGGAAAATATTGATAAAGTTGATAATCATGTTTAATGGAACGAAATTCTTTTTAATACAAAATAATTAATTTTAATAATAATAATAATACATATATAATAATAAAATAATAATAATAATAATAAAATAAAAAAAATAAGCGCCCCCAGCATAACCGATAATAATAATAACAAAATAATCCTATTTCTAGACTCGCGTAGGTGCATAATAATAATAATAATATAAGTAATATAATTATAATAATAATAATAATAAATAATATAAATAATAATAATACATAATAATAATAAATCTAATAAGTAATAATCAATAATAATAATAATACAATAATAATAAAATAAAAATAATAATAATAATACATAATAATAATAATAATCAAAATAATAATAATATAATAAGTAATAATAATAATAATGAATAATAATAATATTAATAATATAATAATAATAATATAAATAATAATCATAATAAATACATAATAATATAATAATAATAATATATTAAGAGGAAATTAAATCAACAGACAATTCACATATTTATCCTAGTCTGAGCTGGTCAGGATACTAGAACGCTAACTAAATAGAAATAGAATAACCAAAGATATCTACGGGAGGAGTAGCAAAGAAGGTTCATATTGTTGGTCAATGGTGATAAATATTTTGGTTAAAAGGTGTCCAATAAAATAAATAAATAATAAATTTTAAATAAAAAATTTTTTTTAAGTGATATCATAATTGCGTCAGAAGTATGTTATGTTATTGTTTAGGATTGGTTTGTGTTTATTAATGTATAAAGATTTCAGAATAAGTAGAGACTGGAGAGTGAGAGGTTGGAAGCTCAAATCTTGAAATGTTGTGGTTGTAAATAACAAGGTGTGGCACAAGACTATAGAATGTTCCCTGACAGGAAGGCCTCTTCACCGACAGAGGACACAAGGTCCTATGGCTAATGCCCATATGCTCGCATGCCCTAGATCTGAGTAGTCTTATGGTGGAACCTATATAGGTGCCTCGCTCACAGCGAGGACATGTGTATTTATAAACCACACCAGATCTGAACATGACAGGCAACTGATCTTGAACATGACAGAGAGAACCAACTCCTAAGGGAGTTTGACAAAACCATAGATTAAAACAGATGTGAGACAAAACGGTTCTGGTCCGCTCCAGATTCTCCTCAAAGAGACAGTAAACAGGCTCCCACATATGGACAACTTGAAGAATAGGTGACTCTTTTAGAAATCGGAGATGGTAGTGTTGCTTAGTTGCATATGATATTTATATAGGTAGTCCATGAATGACCTGAAAAAGAAATTGGGAAGGAAACAATTATTTCTAGAAGTATTCGTGAATAAAAACTGAAACTCTTCATGCAGTGAAATGAAGTTTGAGATTAATTTGTAGGGTCTGTTTTTCAATGTAAGAACGGCATTCTTTTTGTATTTTAAAGGTGTAAAACTGTAAAAATTCATACCTTGAGGAGTAAAAGTTGTTTTTCTATAGACTGAAGTTGAAAATTTTTCGGTGTTCCTCCCGACCAGCACATCCAGAAAGGGTAAAATGCCAGGTGTCTCAAATGTTATTGAAAATTTAATATTAGGATGAATGGAGTTGATATAATTACAAAATTTAATGGCATCTTCGTTATTATTAAAAGTGCAGAAAATATCATTGACGTAATGTTTATAAAATTTAGGGGCTGGAATAGCTCTATTGTTCATGAAAGTTTCCTCCATATGATTGAGAAAGATATTTGAAAAGATGGGGCCTAGGGGGGAACCCATCACGACACCATCCACCTGCTGATATATTTTATTATTAAATAAAAAATAAGAATTAGACACTGTCAGGGAAAGTAGGTCAGCAAATGAAGTTCTGTCATAGCCAAATGACTGATCAGAATCCCCACATGTCAGGTTTGTAATAATGTTGATAGTTTCATCAAGACTAACGTTGGTAAACAAGGATTCGACATCTAGACTCACCATCTACCGTGTTTTCTGAGAAGATGTTGGTATAATTGTTTCAACAAAAATCATTATGAATTAGTTCAATAAGTATCTATTGCGAATGAGTAGGGCTTTAATTAAGCGAACAGCTATTTTAGAGAGCTTAAAGTTGTTTGCATCCTGTAAGCACTAAGATCGGTCTAAAGTGGGCAGTTGTCTTTGTGCACTCTTAGGAAGAACCATACAAGTGATCACCCAACAGATTCCATGAAGCAAAAACTCATTAATACGGTAGAGTCATTCGAAATTACGTGCCTTCAATCCTTCTAAGCTTCTGTTCATGTTTTGTCTGTCTAGTTTTGTTGGATAGCTTTGCCAAGCTCGAAGGGCTTCTTTGAATTTAGGGGTATCAGAAAGAACAGTGTTTTCATTTTTTGAACGTAATCGGATTCTTTCATAATCACCACAGCCATACCTTTTCAGGACGCATACAAGATAATTGAGATTTTTCTATTATTACCTATACTTTTTAGAATTTGCAGTCTTCACGCTTGACAAACCCTGGTGGAATGAACATATCTATATTTGCAATAAAAATATATTGGCTATTGATTAAACTGCGGTTTATCATAATGAATATAAAAGTTATTTTTTATTAAATTAGGCTCATGTTTTAGTTGCTGCAGAGTTTTTCAAAAATAGAAATAATTAAAATATTAAATTTAAAAAGTTAAATTGCAAAGTTTCAAAATCAGAGAGAAAAGCAAACTAGGTGTTCGGGTCTACGAGCGCGCAGAATAATTAATAATAACATTATTTTGAAAGGGTGAAATTTAGGATGTTCTAAATTGAGTGAGCGGAACATCCTTTCCTGAATACTATTTTTATTATTATTATTATTATTATTATTATTATTATTATTTTTTATTATTATATTATTATTATTATTATTATTATTATTGTAGTATTATTATTATTATTTTTATTTATTATTTTTCTTATTTTATTATATTTATTATTATTATTATTACTATTAATATTAAATTATTAGATATTATTATTATTAAATTATTTTTAAATTATTACTATTATTCTTAAAATCATTTATACGTCTTATTTTTAATTTATATTGGATTTTATTTGGTGTGTCTTTATTTTATTATTAATTATATTATTATTATTATTATTATTATTATTATTATTATTATATATTATTATTACTTATTATTATAATTATATTATTATTAATTATTATTATATTAATTATTAGATTATTATTATTATTATTATTATTATGATGATTATTTATTATTATTATTATTATCATTATTATTTTTTATTATTATTATTTACTTTATTATTATTATATTATTTTTTATTATTATTTTTATTATTATTTATTATTATTATTATTATTATTATTATTATTATTATTATTATTATTATTATTATTATTATTATTATTATTATTATTATTATTATTATTATTATTATTTTTTATGCTATTTTGGTCCGTCCATGTAATTATATTGTATAAAGTATTTTATTTTTAATGTTAAAATTTTAAATTTTTTAGACCTGATGATGGTCCCAGTTGTGACCGAAACGTTGTCAGTTTAATAAATGTTCAGATTTTTTCTCGCCGTATGCTTTATCCTCTGTATAAAGTTTGCCA
>JABUQX010040762.1:0-15000 GCA_015478945.1 Trachelipus rathkii
ATCGGTACATCACATATTTAAGACAAATGCCATTTTTCTTAAGAGAATGAATAATTGCATTAGCGATAACTTCTCCAGTTAGTCCTTCTACGGCTACAAATTCAAGAAAATCTTCTCTAATTTTTAAAGACTGAGTCTCAACATACCTAAGGCATAAAGTCATTTGTTCAGTTTTTGATGTGTCTGTCGTTTCATCCGCGAGTACGGAAAAACATGTGGCGTTATTAACGTTGCTCACAATTTTTTTTCTTTATAATATCTCCACAAATTTCAATTAACTCGTTTTGAATTGAAGGACTAGTATATAGAGATACCTGAGACGATTTCTTTAAGTGTTCCAGTAATAAATGATCGCCAGCATCGACGCGAAATCTTAACAATGCTCGAAAATTGCCATCAACTGCACTATTATCCAAAATATCTCCTGACTCATCCTTCCCACGCAATGCTATTCCTTGTTTCCCACAAAATATGATACTCTTTATAATCGACTTCAATTTTAGCCTATTTTCCTCAGCCTGTATTTGTAAATTACTATTAATTTGCTTTACAATATTACACGAGGTCCCTTTAGCAATATGTAAAAAATTATCTGCTAATATGACGCACGTTTTATGGTACTCCGTGTTTTGATGAGTATCAAATTTCCCTAATGCTTTCTTATAATTTGTAAATTTCTCAGAAACCAATGCGCCAGTAAACTGGTGCCCGCCTTTTCCTACGCAATCTTTGCAAAAAAGCACGCATATTTTACAGAAAGCTCCTCCTGCATGCTCAGAATAAGATAGCCATGGATACTTTAAAATCCATTTAAATTGAAAACTTAAATTTCTCTCTCCAATTTTAGGAAATTTATAGCTTGGAAGTGGGCTCCAGGAGGATTTTAATAGAAGCTCCTTTGTTTGATCATCGATATGTTTATTCACATATAAGCCTATATCTAAGAACAATGAGCTACTTCCTTCGTTTCTAGAAGATTCTAAAGAAGAGCTTTCAGAAGCATTTTCAGCCAATGAGCTTGCCGTATAATTAGATTCAAAATATTTATTATTATTATTATTATTATTATTATTATTATTATTATTATTATTATTATTATTATTATTATTATTATTATTATTATGATTATAGATCTATTATTATTATTATTATTATTTTTATTATTATTATTAATTATTATAATTATTATTTAATTATTATTATTATTATTATGATTCATTAATTGTATATTATATATTATAATATATTATTATTATTATTATTATGTAGTAGTAGTAGTAGTAGTAGCTAGTAGTAGCAGCAGTAAGGAGTTGACAACACACCTATTATGTTATCACTTTCAGAACATGCCTTTTTAATCTTTAAAGAAATAATCAACTAATATAGCGAATTACGTTTCTATTTACTAATTACAGTAATCAACAAATTGATGAAAGCACGTGCATTTGCATGCAACATCGAATGAGGGACTTCTAAGGAGCATTGGCCGGTTAAACCTAGCCACTCCTAATTAATACCTGCCAGGCGTAAAATGTTGATGGAAGTAATAAATTTTTGCCGAAGAAAAGAAATTTGCAATTATTTTTAGCAATTTAAATAAATTAAAATAACATCATTAATGGAATCAATTAACATTTCTTAAATCAAAATGCATGGATTGGTTACGTTCTTTAACTAAAAAAAATAAAATAAAAAGAAAAAAGGGAAAAGTAAAAAGCAACGTTGTAATATGAGAAATGAGGGAAAATGAATTGGAAGGGGTTTGTTTGATATATATATATATATATTATATATATATATATATATATATAATATATATATATATATATATATATATATAATAATATATATAATATATATATATATATATATATATAATATATATATACATAGAGAGAGAGAGAGAGAGAGAGATTAAGGGTACCTGAGGAAGAAACTGGTTTGGAGTTAACTTGTAAAAAAAATTCACTTTGGAAAATTTCGGGGGGTTCTGACCCCCAGAACACCCCCCAGTCTACCCGCAATCGTATATATCATATATATATATAATATAATATATAATATATATATATATATATATACCTATATATATATATATATATTATATTTATATATTATATAATTATAATATATATATATAATATTTTTATATCTTGAATTTTTCTTTTTAGTAATTCTTTTTCGAAATCTGTGATGGGATTGTTATTATTAGTTTTCTTCCATGCGGCGTTTGTCATTGTTTTCGGGATAATGAGGTTATCTAGACAATTTTTTATAAATTGTAATTGAGTTTTTTTAAGGTTGCTTCTTATGAGTTGCTGTTGATATTTCCTAAAGTGTACTCTAATAGCTTGCTGCATGATGCCTTTGCTGGTAACGGGTATGATAGTTATTAAAGATAATCTACTCTTGACGTAGTTTGTATTTATTAGTTGCGAACCCTTTGGCATAAAGCAAAACTATAATTTAAAATGAATTTATTAATACACTTGAAACATAATTAAAGTTAAAACAATGTTAAAATGTTTCTATATTCCATGAGTTAATGGTATAAATTAAAAACAAATTGCAGAAGTCTTTCGCTTCATATCAAGAAGCCTCATTCGGCTGCCTCTATGTTTAAAACACCAACTCTGGAATATGACTGAACAAAAATATTTCGAAGAATCTGGTGCTGAATTTTTATTTTTCATGAGCAATGACATGGGTAGTTATGTGGTTGAAAATATTTGTCCGTTGGATTTTATATTATGTGTATTCGAAAAATAACTTTGGAAAAATTATGAACTTGTTCTGAATTGGTGTACGATATAGAAATTATTTATTGTAAGAGATAGAGGGGGGGGGGGGGGGGGGGGGAGAGAAAGAAGATTAAGATGAGGGGGTTATATTTTGAGGATGTCTTTCATAATATAGTTGTTCAATTTTTTTGATGGTTGGAGAATGAAATTTTAAAAGCTTGTGTTGCAAATAGTCTAATTTATGTTCACCTTGCATATTATTGAAATTGTTGAAATTGTGTATGCAATAGGTTTCAATTAATTTTCTTTTTTGATGGTTGGAGATGTTGATTAGATTTTGCATGGAATTGATGTTGATAGAGTGTTTGAATTGTGATCTGTATATATATATATATTATGATATATATATATAATTATATATTATATATAGTATATTATATATTATATATATATATATATATATATATGTCTATGTTGTATATGTTATATATATATATATATATATATATATATATATATATATATATATATATATATATATATATATATATATATATATATATATATATATATATATTTTTATATTTTTTATGTTTTTATATATATATATATATATATATATATATATTTAAAACTATGTTTCGTCTGTTAGCAAGGCTTTTAGGGTAAATAACTAATCGTGGTTAGATAGTTTTAATTCCTTATTTTACCTTTTATAACATGAAACATATTAATTGAAAGAATTATTTCCAAGCATTTATTACAGTAATTATATTATATTCCAAATTAACTCTAAAACATTTCTTATTCTAAAATACTAATCGTTCCAATTACAATGACATTACAATATGGTCTAGGGCCACAACACATCTACAGTAAAAGAAAAGAAAGGGGAAAAGTCCTGAATATTGATACATAAATATTTTCTGTAAAACAATCATGAGCATCATATGTACATTTATATTTATTAGTCTATAGATATATATACGAAGCTCAATATGAAATATAATCACTTACCAATATGGATTATAAAGAATATAATTTATGCGGCAGGCAACAGAACCGATATTAATGATATAATGGCGTCGATATTTAACATCATAAAGTGTAGTGGAAAACTTCACAAATATAATATAAAAGTTTTAAGCACTGAGTTAATGCCTAACCTATTTAAATGAAAAGAATGTTATAAAACAAAATTTAAAATAATATAATCACATCACAAGATAAAGACACCCGCCGAGGAATAATTTCAGGGAATAGTGACTCAAAATTTTAAGGCGTGGAAATGGAGAGTCGCATTTGATTGACGCAGGAATAAAGTCACTACTTTATATAAGCTCCCTTCTTTACTTTAAACAATGGGAACTTATTAATTAAAATATTCTTTTAATTAATTTGTTGGTCAATCAAATGTACACTAACAATTTCACAATTTCATCTTTAAATACTCTACCGAGATCTGAAGATAAAATTTTGCAAAAGATGATAGTAAAGGAATTGAAAGTGTATGTTGTTATCTGTAATTGCTCCATAAGTATTCAGTTAGTCGATCAGTAATTGTCATCGTTAAAAGAAAATATAATATAGTTAGTAAAGCCAAATTTTTAATAAAAGGATGATGCATTATTATTTTATTTAATTTTATTAAAGCATATACTATTTATTACGAATTACAATAAAAAAAAAATTTCCAAGGTGCATAAACCTTTTTTTTTTTTTTTTTTTTAAATAAAAAAAAAATCCAAGCTAGTTTAAACCATACAAGAACGTAGTATGATTAAAGCGTAACATATAAAGCAGATACATAACTCTATAGTGATTAAATCATGCGTTTCGTAACATTTTGTTTTTCCATTTTCTCAAAATTTTTCCATTTTTTTTTTTTTTTTTTTTTTTTGTAAGATAACATGGAACATGTTAAGATTATAATATAAAGTAACATATAAACGTATAAACGATTACAACCTATTGGACAATTACTACTAGTACATAGATAGTACAGACAGAAAAACTCACATCGTAAGTATCTTAAATTTAACAATGACCTAATAGGACGGACACGGATAATAGTACCGAAGTACATACTCGATAAACATTTACCTAATAGGACGGACAATAACACTTACAGTAGTAAGTTGCATCAACAGAAGAACTCACAAATACATAAGTGTAATTGATAACATGTAAAACATAAACAATGTCGCTAATTCTAACTTCAAACTTAACATGGAAGACATACACAATGTTATCAAACATGTAATGTAAGACCTACAAAGTATTATCAAACCAATAAGTTCGAAAAACTTAAAATTAATTGTGGAACATAAAAATTCAATTTTTATGAAAGAGCAAAAAAAAATCTATATACAATATATACAACTTAATGAATTGTAAATTCATTAATATGGAACACGGTAAAGATTTTTATGTTCCGGGGTTTTATTATTATATAGTATTTTGTTTATATTTTATTTATTTCTAATTGGAATCTACGAAGTAGAATTACTAATAGAAATATAGATTGGTTGTAAATTATTTTCTTCTTTTAGGAATAGCTCCCTTCTTTTTGGGATCTACTGTAGTACTGGTTGAAGTACCTGGGATATTATCTACATCCGTAATTGGAGTAGAATGAGAAGGATAGAATATATTTCTTGGATAAGTTCTCTGAGAATATGAAGGAGTATTATATTGTAAAGAACTAGTAAATTTAGGAGATAATTTAGGTGGAAGCTTGGGTGGAAGTTTAGGTGGTAACTTCGGAGGTAATTTAGGTGGAAGTTTTGGTGGAAGTTTTGGATATAACTCCGGAGGGGAATCATCATAGGGAAATTGTTCCAATACTTCAGAAACAGATCTAGATCTTACACGAGGATTCGGAGTCCAAGATATTGTAGAAGGATCTATTTCATAGAAAGAAGGAGTATCGGGATTCACAGGAGGGGGAGACTGCTGTCTGGCATGACTACGCAATCGCATAGGTGAAGAATCCCGAGGACCATGGAATTGAGGATGTGGACGATAAGAAGGATCCTTACGTCTGTCATCTCTAACATTTACTTCTTCAGGAGAAGAAGGGGAGGTATCTACATTTGGATACTCATCGTAATAACGAATAGGTGGGGGAAGTGCAATAGCACCATTATCAGGATCATCTGGTGAAGATGGTGGATTACTATCATGCATAGAAGATCTTCTAGAAAGAAGAGGCGAACTATGAAGAGAAGTAGAACCAGATGCATATGGAGTACGAGGAGAAGATAATTGGGGAGAACTATGGGAAATATTTCTCCTCAGAGAATAGGTAGTAAACGGATCAAAATTTTGATTCGTAGGGGATTGCACAGATGAATGTCCTGACGAAGGAATTCTCTGTGTTGTTTGTTGATGCTGAGGAGGTGGTATTTGTCTCGGAGTAGAAGGCATAGATAGGGGAAGTGAAGACTCTGGAGAAATAGGAGTCACACTCAACCTAGGTGCAGGATGTGCAGCACTCGGTGCAGTAGGAGACATCTCAGGTCTTCTCTGTGCAACAGGTGGTTGTTCATGCCTTGGAGACTGTTGGGTTTCTTGAGGTGCAACTCTTGGCTGGTGTTCATGCCTAGGTGCCGGTTGGGGAGCATCTCTATATACCACATACTCAGTATAAGCATTATTATCAGGTGTGTCATCATCATCATCACCTGAATTGTCCCCCCTTCGCGGTTGAAAACGACGTTTAGGTGGTGGAGGGGCAGGAGGTGGAGGAGCACGCCTAACATTATTTTGTAAAGGATTATAGTATTTCCATTGGGATGAAAAGGAATTGTCGGCAGTTTTTACAACAGGCATGGGGAGAATCTTTAAATTGTCCACATGTGACACAAATTCCTTATTGGTAACTAAACAACGAAGTTGATATTTGTTATATTTCAAAACACCTACAACCAAATACGGCCCGACCCATTTCTTAAAAAGTTTGGGCGATAAATTGGGAGGTTTAACAGCAAGTGTATAGACATAATCACCTATACGAATAGGACGAATTGGGGCTTTAGAATGTTGCTGTTGAGCAATTCTAAATGTTTCTTTTTCCAATTTTTGACGAGCTAAATCTCGAATAGATGCTGCTCGTTCAGCCATTTCCGCGTTAAAATCATAGAGATGATCTTTAAGAGGATTGGGCTTATTAACAAACGGAGAAACATAATTAGGAAGGTCATAAGGTAATCTACGAACATAGAAATGTAACAAAAAGTGAGGTGTATTTCCAATAGAAGAGTTGTAAGTAGTATTTAAAGCAATTTGAGCAAAAGAAATATACCTACTCCAGTCGTCTTGTTTAGAAGAAACATATTGACGGAGATAATCTTCTACACGACGATTTTCTCTCTCCACGAGGCTGTTGGACGAGGGATGTCGAACGGAAATAGTGCGGTTCTTTATGTTCCAAGTTTTACAAACTTCATTAAAGAACTGGGAAGTAAATTCACCTGCGTTGTCACTGACCAAAATTTCTGGAACAGAATGATTTACAATGACTTTATTCAAAAGAGCTTCAGCTACAACCTTGCCATCACGAGTTGAGACAGGGCAAAGTTCGCAGTAGCGAGTTAAAGCGTCTTTAAAAACTAAAATATACCTTGCACCGGAATTTTTACATTTAGGAAGAGGACCTATAGTGTCCAAATGAACCCTAGAAAAAGGTAAGAAAGGAAGAGGATAAGAATTGATAGCTACTGGATGAGGTTTCGAACCTTTTACTTCAATACAAGAAATACACTGTTTACAGAAAAATGAAATATAAGCTGAAAGCCTAGGGAAAGTGTATAATTCTCTGATTCGACGTTCAGTGCGTTCAGCACCTGGATGACCAGCAGATAATGTATTATGATTCAAAAATATTATAGTATATATTAATGAGTCTGGAATTTCTATCAAATACTTATTTTCTTTCGTAATAAAATAAAGAATACCATTGATAATGATATGAGGAAGACAACTATCAGGAACAGGAGAATTTTCAATCTCATTTATTATTTCTGATAGTCTACGATTTCTTCTTTGTTCATGGAAAAGAACATCTTTTGTGAAATGATATATTCTCGTATCAGCGAAAGCTAAGGGAATAGGATTTTGACGAAGTAAACCTATACGAGAAGGAGAAGAGATCTCACGAGAATAAGTGATATTCGAAGGAGAAGAGGGAAGGATTTCCTCTTCTTCACCAGAAGAAGGTAGATGACCGGTATTTGGAACAGGGTTTCTACTTAAATAATCGGGAACAACATTTAATTTACCTTCTTTATAAATGATTTCTGGCTTAAAAGATTGAATTTTCAAATTCCATCTTTCCAATCTGCCAGACAATTGTTTATGACGAAATAGATGAACTAAAGCAGCATGGTCAGTATAAATTTTTAAAGGATAACCAAAAATGATAGTTCTGAATTTAATAAGACCATGTACTATAGCTAAGGCTTCTTGCTCTGTAACACTATAGTTTAACTCTGCTTTATTCATCATTTTTGAAGAAAAAGCAATAGGTTTTTCTTTACCATTGTCATCTAATTGGGATAGAACAGCACCGACACCGTAAGAAGACGCGTCAGTACTTAATATAAAAGGTTTAGTATAATCAGGAAAGGAAAGAGCAGGATCCATAAGTAAAAGTTTCTTCAGAGTGTCATAAGCGGTCTGTTGCTCTAACTGCCAAGAAAATGGAACATTTTTCTTTAATAAGAGAGTTAGGGGCTGCGTAATTATTGAAAACCGGGGTATGAGATTGCGAAAATAATTATAGAAACCCAGCAAAGCCCGTACTTCATGGACTTTCTGAGGAATTTTGAAACCTTTTAAAGCTTCTAGTTTGACTGGATCCGGAGATAAACCTTTTTCACTAATTTGGAAACCTAGGAAGGTGACACTGCTCTTAAAGAAGGAACATTTCTCAAGCTTTACTTTAAGGTTGGCTATTTTCAAGGCGTTAAAGACCTTGGAGAGGTGTGAATAATGAGTAGGGATATCCTTACTGAAAATTAGTATGTCATCTATGAACAAAAGACAAACAACACCTAGCAAACCTGACAAAGCCATTTCCATTGTTCTTGAGAAGACAGAGGGCGAATTCGTCGTGCCTTGTGGCATCCTTAAATACTCATAGTGCCCTCTAGTAGTAGAGAAGGCAGTTAGGTGTCTAGAATCTTCAGAGACGCTAAGATGTGAAAAGCCACTAAGGAGGTCCAAACAACTGAAGATGCGCGCGCTGCCTATGAGCGACAAGCTTTCTGCAATGCTCGGCAGAGGAAATCTATCTGGAATGGTGAAAGAATTGAGTTTCCTATAGTCCACCACTACTCTCATTTTTCCGCCTGTCTTTTTCGGTATAAGAAGAAGTGGGGACGAACTAGCAGAAACACTGGGAGTAATATATCCTTTCTCTAAACTATCTTCTATCTTCAACCCATTCATCAATGATTTCCAGGTATTTGTGCGGCAATCTATAGGGCCTGGTGTAGACATATGGGGGGCTACCCTCTATAAGCTTAATGGAAAATTTATTCAATTTACAAAGTCCAACAGGATCATCGGCCAGAGCAATTGAATCTCTATTCTTCACTAAAAAGGTCAACATCTCTTCTAATTGAGATTTATTATTCAATACATATTTATTAGAATCTTTACTAGACTCTGAAAGCAATATTTCACGGTAAACTTCTCTAATCTGAGAGTCAGAGAGATTTTTGGAAGTAGTAACTGCATTTATAAAATCATTATCTGCGGAGGCTTCATTTTGCTTGTAAAGTAATGGAGAAGCTGTTGTAAGATAAGTGTGATTTTCAAAGTTAATAGTATCAGCACTTAAATTTACTAATTCCAATAATATTTTACCGTCAGTGCACGTAGACAACGTATTACCAAAGAAGAGTGTACCTGAATTTAAGAAGTCATTTTTACTTTCTGTGATAAGAGCTATGCTCTCCGGAGGAGAAGCATGGATATCAGACTCAACTTTGACCGGAAGAATGTACCTAGAATAGGGCAAAATCCGAACAGCTGAAGAAGAGTACACTTTATATGATAGATCATCATCTATCTCAACATTTGGTACTTCTGAAATATCATTAGAGTACATTCCAGGAATTCTACATTGTAAATTTGCTTTAAAAAGAGGATTTGAACGTATTGATTCACTCTGAAGAGTGTGTTGAGGCATAGGTAGCTCAAAAGATGAATTTAAAAGAGATTTAGGCAACTGATCACAATCTGTACTTTTGCCATTTTGTCTCAATATGCCTCTATTTGAGTCCTGTAATGATCCTATGGCCGTGGAACGTCCATAAAACGAATCAGGATGATAAAAAGGATCGGAGTTAGAATCTACACTGAAGATTTTTCTTTCGCAATCGACTTTATTAGTACCCAGGAACGGTACTGAGGGCATGTAATGTCCTAAATTTGAATTATTTTGAAAATTATGAGAATAATGTCTATTCTGGACATTCAATTTATTTAAATTGTCCCGATAATTAACTCTATTTGTATCTTGAAAAGGTACTTGAGACATGTAATGTCCATAATTAGAGTTTTCGTGAGGAAAATTAGACTGATCAAAATCTTCACTTATGACATGTTTGGAAAAACGGACTTTCTTCTCTCTATTATTTGAAGTTGAAGAAGGATAAGTGTTATAAGATCGATCATAATGATTATTTTCATAATTATACAACTGATCAGAATTTGTACCTTTGGCATCTCCATTTATTTTTGCCAATATTGCCTTATGGGAACCATTTGAAGGCATTTGAGGTACTGCAGAAGCTCTGGGAACTGAATAAGGATGAATATCAAAATCTGTAGCAGTAGCAGTTTTCTGAAGCTTAGCCCTTTTTATACTGGAGTGAGCTCCAGATGGGGCAGTATAACCAGAAAAATTGTGTGAAACACGATTAAAATCTTGATGAACCCTTTTCCCTGTTGAGTGCTGTTGTTTCTTACAGTTGTCTAATAACTTTCTTTGTTCTAAAATAACTTCTTCTGAAGTTAAACCCGTTTTATTCGGACTTATATAATCCATCTCATCGGAGAGAGGACTATAATAATTTTCGCGAAATTCTCTCGTACGCGTCGCGCTCGAATTATTATCGCGGTAACCGTTAAATAACGAATGAGAATTGCTTAAGATCCCTCGGGGAGGTCGTGAACCTAAGACTTCGGCGCCAGGCGACCTTTCTCGTAGAGAAAGATTCCCTGTACTTTTAAAATTGCTTAAACCACTGTCTAAGTCTTCGGCACGTGTATCTTGTAAAGATGCACTAGAAACTTCAGCAGAAGAAGATCTTAGAAAAAGATCCCCCCTGGGTGTAACATTGGAGCCTCCTCGAAGAGGTGCACCTGAGTTTCCAACAGCGTGAAGCCTTGAAAAGGTCCTTCTGTGGAAAGGAGTGTTGTCTCCTCGTAGAGGAGTACCAGAAGTTTCTTTATAATTAGCCCTATCTAAATAGGAAGATCTCCGACAGAATCCTACCTGTAGGCCCCGATAATGTCTTGATAGGGGGGAATTAAAGGCGCCGGAGGAAGGGTTTCTTCAAGATCTGCATTGCCCTTAAAATTATATTTTCTTAACCTAATAATTTTGACTATGCATGTTTGATAAATGTCCATGTGAACTATATGTAGTATGTGTATGTTGTGGAAGGCTGCCTTCAATGTAATTGAAAGGGTTTTGTTTATCCGAACGTTTCGAATAAGAACGTATAGCACTTATGACTAACGGTATATCACGCACTTTCCTTCCAGAGTCATTACACACATGCACTATATCATGCTTAGCATTTATTAAAATAGGCAACTCTTTTATTATATCAGTTCCCAATAACACGTTTTGAGAGAATGCCGTATTGTTATCTACAACATAGAACTGTGCAAGATAAAATTTCCCATTTAATATCAAATTTAATTCAGTAAGACCATAAATCTTTAAAGATTGGCCAGAAATAGAATTTAATATTAAATCTGCAGGGTATAATTTTGGTCTATCTTCTTTATGTAAAGCCATGCATAGTTTCTTATAGAAAGAATATTTCACCAAACTCTTGGTCGCTCCTGAGTCGATCATCGCCTCAGTATCACATACATAAGCATTATTAGTGGTTAATTTTATAGGCAAGCTATATACTATCCCCTTTTTCCTAGAAGAAGAAGTGGAAAATATATTAGAAGAATTAGGTGACTGCATCGTTCTTTACCGATCTTCTACTAAAAGAGCAGATATTTTCTGTAGGAAAATAGGTAGTGGAAGAGACGAAGTCTTTCTGACAGACTTCTTGAAGAATAATTTGTTCGTCAGGAATATTCGAGTCGGGAGAATAACTAGACTAACTGTAAAAAGGGGGTCTTCAGATTAAGGAGAACTCCTCATTCCTGTTATCATATTGAGGGTTATAATGACGATTCTAATCTTCTGAATGTATATAGGCGCGGGGGAGGATCATAGTTGTCCGAAGGATCCATTATCATGCATATACTCATAGCGGGTTTATATTTTGACGTTATTATAATTATACAGAGTTTATAATAAGCGACGGTTTATTAGTAGGAGCGGTCATATTCCTTTGAGACATGCGTGAGTTATAGTAAGTGGAAGGATAAGAGAAATTAGATTGAGGTGCATTAGGAGATCTGAAAGATTGAGAGCGAGCATAAGTAGGAGTGAAACGTTGGTTATAAGAAGAAGAAAAAGCTTGAGGAGAAGCCCGAGAAGCATTATGCACTACTGAGTTACCTCCCTTCTGCTCCCTTCTTCCACCATTCCTATTATTATTCTTCTTTCCATTATTTTTACTCTTAACCCTCTCCTGTGTCTGTTGTGCCTGATTTCTCTGTTTACCTCCATCAGGAGATAAATTTTTGACCCTTTTTAACGCTTGGGGACTCTGATAATCCCAGGAAGAACCTCTACACGCGTCTTGCGTCCCTCTAGGATGATACCCCATGCAAGTCGAGCAGTATTGTCTATAACGACACTCGTCAGTTTTATGCCCGAAACGTTCGCATCTCCAACACTTAGGTCTGTCTACCTTTCTTCTCACATTGGAACTGGCATCATTAACTTGAGAATTTTCCGAAGGAGATTCTGCCTGAAATGAGCGTACGTTCTGACTATGTCGAGAAGGGTTGGATGATCCTCCTTGAAAAGGTTTAGAAATAGCATTGGATGTTTTTGCTATATACTGTTCAATTTGAGAGGTGAAGGACAAATTTGCGTCAAAATATTCAATAACTTTCGGCTGAAAGTGTTTAGGAATATTTTTGTACACTTTAGAAAATATTAATGTCCTTTTTAATTTGTCTGAAAGCTTCTCTCCATGTTGTGCATAAAAATGTCTCTCAAACTCCAGTACTGCCTTGGATACTTCAGTGGCGTATAGGATGAGAGGACTGTTATGATTCCAATTTATTTGATCAATGACGTTGCAAGTACTAAAAGTTGACTCGGCCGTAGGCGGATCAAGAATTTTTAAAAGGTTTCTTGCGAACTCATTCCATGTTTTTGCGAACCTCAGTTCTTCATGTTCATTCATAAATTCTCTACATGAACCCTTAGCGTCAACATATCTTGAATAGGAAGCTAACTTTTTCTCATCAGTATCTATTCCATCTGCTTTAAAATAATCCTCCATGCATGAAAGCCACTTCCTCACCGATACACCAGTAAAAACCCCTTTTGAGTCATACCCTTCAAGCGTCGGAACGGGGTACCTCGAGTTATAGAACCGGTGAATGTTGCCGGGGGTCGGAATCACATTTTCATGGTGAGGTCCATGAATAGGTTGGTTATTAGGTGCAGTAGGACCGGTTGGGAAGGATGGAAGAGCAGAGGGAATTTGCTGTTGCTGATAATACTGAATAAGTGCCCAGTATACTAAGTAAGCGTTTATAAGAAGGCTACGAATAGATATTAAAGCGTAAGGATAGGAGAAGAGTCCTATGTTAGCTACGAAGTAGGGGGAGCCCATGCATGCTGTTTCAGGCCCATAGTAATTAGGTACATGGCTAATAGAATAAGGATTTGGTAATGTTGTAATGGAGTCGAGGTAGTTACTCCACTGACTAGCTGCGAATGGGATACCACAATAGGCTCCTCCAAGCGAGCTTGGAGACAGAAACCATTACCACTGATCAGCTGTATTTGGAATAGTATCGGTAAACCGCTCACAGAAGAGAGGTATTGGGCAGAGAAGAGTAGTTTATGGTATGTAAGTAGTAGTACTATCTCTCAGTAAGTCTTATGGGTGATTCCGCTTCATGTGAAGATATTTGAAAAAAAAAAAAAATATATATATATATTACTATATTACTATATATATATATATATATTATATATTTATATATATATATACTATCAGTATATAATATATATTAATATATATTAATATACTATATATATTTATATATATAAATTATATTATTTCCTTCTTTTCCTCCAATTCCTCTCTTTTCACTTAATAATATATTAGAAAATATATAAAATTATATGTAGTGCTTCTCATATAGCTAGGAAAGGTTATCAATAGCAAAGGTTTTCGGAGCATGCATATTATATTAGTAGTATACGAGGCATATATTATTATACATATATATAGTATATGCTATATATATATATATATATATATATATATATATATATATATATATATATATATATATATATATATATATATAGTAAATATATATATATATAAAGAAAAGAAAGAAGTTTACTATTAAAAGAAAAGAAAGAAAATCTCCTCACTCCTAAAAGTAATTCATACTACTTAAATAGGACAAAAGGATCTTCTTTCCTTCTTTGAGGAATTCTTTGAATTCCTTTTTCTAAAACAAAAATTGAATAATTATTACATGAAATATCATGAAATAGCGCGAAGATATAAAAGGAGAGGGAAAACTGCAAGATCCTTGAGATTAAACTCAGAACTCAAGAAATCTCAAGATCCAAAACTCAAGATCTCAAGACTCAAGAACTCAAGAAAACTCAAGATCTAAGTTCAATACTCTTTCCTTTTATAAATGCCAACTTGCAAAAATTGAAGACAATGGAATTTTGCTTAATGGCATTTTATCGAAGTTCTATTTTGCTTAATTTGTTGGTTATTAATATCACCAAGGATTGTTGGTTGCATGAATTGTTGGTTGGTCGGTTTGTTGGTCGGTTGACCAGCAATGTTGGCTCTTTCTTTAGAAAGATCGACCAACAATTTTGCTGGTTTAATTTTTA
>JABUQX010040763.1:0-13763 GCA_015478945.1 Trachelipus rathkii
ACGAACGCAGTATGAGTCAGGATTAATTGTTTATGATATTTTACGTACAATGATTAGGAAGCGTGAAATCCTCGGATTAGTGTCTAGTGCTCTAAGCGTTACTTAAGCACAAGAGATGCGGAACACTTCTTAATTTATCTTTTTCATGCTCTAAAATATAGACAAATATGGTGCAAAGTAAGCTTGGTCATATGACCCCAATGATACCCTTGAAATTCGTGTTGTGACTACGAATGTGTAGTTCTCGGCAAATCAGCCCAAGGATTATGCATCTCATTTCAGAAAGAGTTTTTCCTTTTTCTTTGTCTTTCAAAAATTTTCTGGAATTTTAGAAATATAATGGTGACTTTTTGAGATTTGCCAAATTTTCAACCATTGTAAAAATATTGATGAGTAATATAATAGTATATATATATATATTATCATATAATATATATATAATATAATATATATATATAATATATATATCATATCTTATATAATAATATATATATATATATATATATATATACTATATATATATATATATATATACATAATATATATAATATATATATTATATTATATAATATATATATAATATATATATATATCATATATATATATATATATATATAATATATATATTATATAATATATATATATAATCATATTATATATATATATATATTATATATTATAACTATATATATTATATATATATATATATATATATATATATATATATATATATATATGTATATATATATATATAATATATATATATATATATATACATTCAACTTTTTAAACGGAGTATTTAGTTAATTTTGTCATTTTCAGTAGATATAATGGTACATTCTTATGTATTACTTAATTTTAAATATTAAATTTTTTTTAACAATGTTTTCATTTCTCCTTGATGCCACACTATTTCAATTGTGTCTATGTATTGTCTTAAACTATAATAACTATAATAATAGCTATCATAACACAACTTAAAATTTTTTTTTTTTTTGGCAATTTTTGAAATCGTCGCCTCATTCCTGCGGACATATGAAAAGTCAATTATTGGCAGGTGAAGGAACTCTATGTAGTAGTATAATGTGTGAAAATTTCAGATTTTTAGCACTTACCGCATCAGAGCCAATCAGAGATATTAAGGCTCAAAGTTACCGATTTTCGCGAAAAATTGATTTTTGGACACCCTGTAAAATTTTTTTAAAATATTTACCAAACTTTAAATATAAGATTTAAGTTAAACCCTACTTTAGTATGTATCAAACTCACACACAAAATTTTAATATCGTTTAACTTCATTTTCCTTCTTTTAATAATTACACCCACGAAAAGGAATTTTATTCTATTTTTTTAACACAATTCTTTTGATTGATTATTATTTTGTGAAATACTTATTCTTCGCCCCCAAAAAAAAAAACAGGAAAGCGCCAAATGTAGCCTTAAAGTATCCCTAACAAATCACTCTCTATGAAATTTTGTATAAGATTACCAATATGGAAGATGATGACTGTAAAATGTTACCGTCTATTCGAAGTGAATAAATTGGTTGCCTGCCCACCTGGTCAAAACATTTTGGCTCACCCCTGTTACAACGTCAAGTAAATGCTTCAAAAACGAATGGCTGGTTTTGAACCTTTCCAGGGATAACATAACGCCATCGGCAAAATATAACAAAGTTGTTCAAAAATTATCGGAGCGGCCATCAGCGTACGGGCAAAAAATGGATACGTACCGCATAAATATATATAGTTATATATATATAATTATATAATATACTAAATATATATATATATATATATACTATATATATAATATATATAATAGTATATATATATAGTATACGTATATTATATATATATATATAAGCATAGTAGTATATATATATATATATAATATATATATATATATATCTATATATATATATTATAGTAGTATCATATAAATATATAATATATATATATATATATTATATATATATATATATATATAGTATTATAGTATATATAGTATAAATATATATATATATATATAGTATATAGTATATATATATATATATATATATTGTGGCGTCTGGGGCAGGAGGCTGCTAGCCCCACTGATTACTCCTAAGCAGCCTCGGGAAGAAACGCCCACTTTAGTCATGACAACCCATCATCTCTTCAACATCAACATACTCTCTAATTGAAGTGGTTTCTCAGGCAACTCACTTACGCGTCCTTCAATATAATATATATATATATATATATATATATATATATAATATATATATTACTATATATATATTATATATATATAGTATATATATATATATATATATATACTAATATATATATTAATATATATATATATATATATATATATAGTATATCTTTGTATTAAATATATGCCCTATAACTCTCACTTGTATTCTATTCTAAGATCTTTGAAAGTCTTCTCAACTCTCATTTCTTAGATCACCTGGAATATCAGTTCCCGTTTTTCCGATGCACCAGTGTAGGCTCTCGGGCGCTCGAGGTCTACTGGGCTATAACCGTTCGCTATTAGAACGCGATTTCAAGATTTTCCACCACCTTTGGGGACCATTCCTGGAGGACGTGTGTAAGTGGCTTCTTGACATATCCAAAGAACGTTTGACCGGGTATAGGAACGCGTCCCTACTTTCCAAACTCTCCTCCTTTGGGTTCCCTCCTTCTCTTTGCTTACTTATGTCTAGCCTTTCAAATAGCTCAATATCGGTTGTTGTTGACGAGGCGACCTCTTCTTCCTTCCCTATCAATAGTGGTGTTCCTCAAGTTTCTGCCTTACCTCCTACTCTATTCCTACTTTCATTAATGTCTCAGCTGATCATCTAACCCTATTCATCGCACTCATTATGCCCGATGACTCGACCCTGTCATTCTTCAAACTCATTTCAAATCTGCTCCAATCCTTTTCAACTAGATTTGCCTCTCGTCTGTAATGCATTTTTGGTACTATTCTCTCGCCCGATCTGATAGAATTTTCCCGGGTGGGCGTGGTCTCAATCTTATTAAATTCAATTCTTTAAAAATCCAACCTCGAAAAATCACCCTCTAACTTTCATATCTTTTTCGATGGTTCCCTCGTCTCTCCTGTTGACAATATAAACATCCGTAGCCTTGTAACATAAGCAAAAAAATGTCTTGAAAACCTTACATCACAATGGCCTCAAAGAAACTGGGAGTTCTGTTTAAATTGAGACTTTTTTCCTATTCTCAGTTACTCCAACTATACGAGGGTCTCATCCGCCTTTGTGTGGATTATTGCTCTCATATCTGGGGTGGAGTGGGCTTTGATTTCACCCGGCTTTTATATCATCACTGTTTATAGATTTAAATGAACGGTGACCGTCTACAACTGCTGCTATAGAACGACCGCAAAGGAAATCAGAGAGGTCACAGAGCGAAGGACAGATATCGCAAGAGGGAAGTTTAGAAATAAAAGCTTTGTGCCAGACTTTATCAAATGTTTTTTGATATGTCCAGAACCACAGAGAAAGATTCACCGAAATGCCGAACGGCAGAGGACCAAAAATCAGAAAGAAGAGAAAGATCACCAGTAAAGCCTTTCTTACGAAAGACATACTTGTGATCAGAGATAAGATTAGAAGAATTGAGACGTTTCCAAATTTTCCTCTTAAGGATTGATTCGAAAACCTTAGAAAGAACAGAATTTAAATCGATATTACGATAGTTGGAGCGTTAAGATGGATCCCATTTTTCGGCATAGGCTGAAGAGCGCACGTTTCCAGCAAGAAGAGAAGGTCCAAGTTAAAAGGCAGAGACGGAATAGTTTACCAAGGCAGGGTACAAGATCGGAAGCACAAGTTTTGAGAACCACAGGAGGAATAAGGGAACTATAAATCACATTGATATTGCTCAACTCTAGGCACGTACGATATTAGCCGGTCGCTTCATCAAAGCTGAAAAACATCTGACTCAGACCCCTCAAGTTCAAATATATCCAACTCAAGATAGTTAACACTACATAGAGTGGCGGTATTCATTTTAAGGAACATATGAATGCTCACTGAATTTTACTAAATTTTTTCCATTTTCTCATGTTTTTCTTTTTCACCAATATATTTTCTGGTTTTGCTTATCTAGAGAAACTAATTTTAATTGCCATTACTTCATTGTGAAAGGTCATGGTTGTGAAAATAAATTTAAGGTCTCAACATTTTCTACATCCAATTCAAGATGTTTCTGAAACTTATTTCTAATCATTGTAACAGTATATAAGTTAGAAATAAATAACCTTGTAAGTGATGCCGGTCAAATTTCTATTACTAACGTTGATGTGGTTGGAGGACTTGTTACAACATTTGTATTTTCATTAAGAGCTTTTAAAAATTTAAGGTGGAATCACTACAAATATGTCTTTTAAAACTTGGAGAGGTTGGAATATTTTTATTGCAATCTCTCTCTTTTTTCTCTTAAGAAACATAAAATTTTAGGGTGGGAGAGATGCAAAATATTTAACTTTCGCCTTGCATAGTTTTTCACCAACATCGTCTTCTATTATACAATGATATTCAAAAACACTAGATTTTATTGAGATCTCTGTTTCCCTCAATTTGCCATTTTGAGGGTGTGTGTGTCTTTCGAATTTTAAAAAATTAGCTCAAAATTTTTGAATTACAAATAAAAGTTTTCTGAAAAGGAAAAAATTGTAATTAGCTTTAATTTGTCGAAAAAAGATTACTTATTTCACCGACTTCAACACCAGAAGCATTTAAATTGTTTTTAACTCATCACAGCACTGGGTTTCCACAAAAAATTTCCACGTCCATATTCGTCCAGTCGGATCTGGCAAGTTCAGCAAACTTCCCACTCTCCTAAAATGACTGATTTTTGTTAATTAAATCAGCTCTGATAAGGAAATACGTACAGTCAGGAGTCTACATAGAATCCAATTCGATATTCCGATTAAAAGCCGACATGACACGACGTTTGAGTGTGGAAGCCAAATAAAGTGGAAAAAGAAAAACCATTAAAGACTACCATTACAGTACATCTAAGAATGAGCCTAGTTGCAAGTCGTCAGAAAATTGAAGGGAGAGAGAATGGATCAGACTGTGCAGGATCCAATCGCACGAGTTTTCAAAGGAGGATGTGTACTCCTAAAGAAGATTCAAAAGAACAGTATCCGTTGTAATAATCATGGTATAAAGGAGGGGGGAAGCAAAATTCGACTGTCAGAAATTTATTTTAAGAATGAATGAGAGCAGAAGAGTTGAAAAGGCGATAAGCCTTCAAGGGAAACTATGTGAGCGGACCGCCACAAATATGTGATGCATATCTCATAATAATGAACAATGACCCTAAACAGGGCAGTCAACTGAGGTGATGTAAAAAAAAGTTCTGAAAGCGCCTCAGAATATTCAATCTTCAAAAGCATGTTTAGGGAGAGAAACATTTCCTTTAGAAATATCAGGAGAAAAGGAAATACCAACAATAAAATAAAAAAGAGCAAAGATGAATTTTCTCTGTAACTGATTTATAGCTTGATATCGAAGATTGTAGTCTCTAGTGTAGTGATTGGAGTTACGTAGTTTAAAATTTTTTTTCTCTAACCTCACCCAAATACGACCATTTTGCTCTCCTCAGCATGAATAGAACACACAGTAGAAAAGGCCAAATGAGATAAGACCAGAGGTATTGAGGCCAACCAACACATTACTACTTCGGTTGGTAGCAACGCCTCTTCATAATAAATTTACATCTAATACTGGTTTTTATTCTCACCTTTATGCTCGTGTAGTGTGATAGAGTCCGAATAAGTCAGTTCGCTGCACCAAAGCAGGAATGAAGCATATAAGCTATATTTATTCAATTTTGTGAGAAAATTTCTTTTTGTATATTAATGTGAATCACGCTTCCAGCACCTAAAACCAAAATTCGGTACTTCGTACTAAGATATTTTGGTTAAAAGAACGCTAAAAAAGGGTTATTCTTATTAAGGAATATTTTTTCTAGTCCGTCCATTTAAGAAATTGCCAATAGCAATCATCATATTTTGTTGATATAGATAAAATAATCAAATTGATTTACCAATAGGAGCGAAAAGGTGGTGTATTTATTTATAGAGAGAAGGAACTAGTGGTGAACTAATAAGGTTCAAGTGTGTATCATATAATGAAATTTATAGTTGGGTAAGAATAACGAATCGGTAAATTGTGTTTATTTAGTTCTTATTAAACTTTTTTGCTCCAGATTGTTTAGTAAGAATGCTGAAATGATTCGATACATCACTTTATCCCGTACCTAAATTCAGTATGAGAGGAACCTCACATAACATTCAGTGTTATGTGTATCAATTGAAATCCCCTAAATAGATTTCCACTAGTATTTGGTATATTAGTAATGATGAACGATATATAAAATATCTTGCGTTGCGAATGATTAGTAAAGATATTCAATAAAGTGATATGAGTGACATAAATATATTGAAAATCTTTTCTGCCAAGATAACAGTAGCAGAGCACAAGATTGTGTGTATTGTGAATAGAAAAACGGGAGAGAGAGAGTTTGATTTTTTATATTTTATTGTTTCCATCTTATGTATATTCATAAGAGAAAGGAGACCCACTCTGCTAGTTATTTCTCTTCGAGAGAGAACATAAAGTATGCAGGTAGTGTTTTTTATATGTTTTTTTTGTATTCTGTCTTTTTAAATTCTAACCCACTTCAGATCACTCGTTGTATATATAAGGAAATAATAAGTATTAATAGTTGGAAATACATTAAACCGAGATATTAAGAGGATGTTATTTCTTAGACACTATCATGAGTCTCCAGATAACAGTGACGCAAAAAGCTTATAGTTAGAGAAAATAAGCAGAGGTGGTATTCAACTGGCAATACAGGAGTAAAATGTATTTGAGACTGAGTGAAATTGTAAGTACGGAATTTTGATCTATAGTGAGACAGAACCCGTCAATCATCTAACGCAAAATAATGCCAATCCCAGCCACCACACAGCTCAGTATATATATACATACACACACACAATACTACTATATAACTAAGGGACATAAAGCCATAAATAAGTACAAGACATAAAAACCAATATTTAAAAATATCTTATTGATATAATAATTAATCATACAATATATATAACTATAACGCACAATAAACCTAAAGTTAATAAGTTTATTATGAGCTAAAATATAATATATAAAAATAATAAGCACTATACTAGAAGAAATTGCTATGAAATATTTTAAAAGCATACTTTATTTGTGATATTTTTTAATTAACTAAAACTATCCCCATTTATATATATGGTTCATTTATATATACCTTAACGTAATATTGCATTAATGAACCAACACCGATGATTCTACCCTACAAAACAGAGTATAATTAGTTATAGAATAATATGATAGCGCTACGCTACGGAATTGTGTGGTCAATATAGATGGCTTGAGTAGAAATCACACTTACGAGATTGAGAGAGATATGAGAATGGTGGAAAAGTCTCTCCGGCGGACATAATCTGGTGATTAGGAACAATGTTTCATGAGTTGTTTAGATGGTGAAGACATTGAATTATTCCGTGTGAATTATAATAAGACTGTAGACTTTGAGGAGGATCTACCGTGGGCCTCATTCATTTTACATACCATTTCGCAACGTACTCAGTTATGTAATACACTATTAAAAGCAGATAGTTGAATTAGTCTCAGTAGTTGAAAGGTTGTGGAAGGGAGGGGTGTTAAGTAAGTAGGTAGAGACTGTTATCGAAGATGATTTTAAGTACTGTTAGATTCTAAGTGATTGGTGAAGACAGGAGATGTTGAAGTATCAATTATTTTTTTCTGGATGTTAAATAATATACCAGGTTTGAGTCAAAATAGTATATATAGGATCCTCGCGAGGGAGATTATCCAGCAATCCAATCCCACTAATGCTTAATCAATAAAACCTGTGTAATACGAGTAGTTATTATTTATGGCAGGAAATATGTTTAATTTTATCTACAGCAGTCCACAGAGGTAGAGGAGAGTATCTTTGTGGAGAGATTGTGTATAGTTGGAGCGGACGGAATATTATGGCAGTGTGGATATGGCAGGTTAAATGGTGTATATGACTGGGTGGGTAAATCCTTAGACTTACACTTCAGCAGTGAAGACTAGTTGAAATGTTGTGCAATTGAGACGCGAGTTAAAAATAAGAAGTGAGGATGGTGGGGCACGATATTCACGGAGCATTGTAACCGTAAGCCCACTCACACAAAGTGGCGCTTAATAGCAAACTCTGGGCTATTAAGTTAAACGAGGTCACGAGCTCTTTTTGAATATGAAAATGCTAAGATATACTGAGAGAGATTATCATGAATGTCTCGCCGAATGTAAGTGCAGGAGAGTGACTTATAAGGGATAGTAGCACAGCTTAAGATATGTAGGAGAGACAATGCACCAGTGAATCACAAGAGTAAGCTTATGGTTGGTTGTTAAACTACACTATCCGCTCGTTGCCTCAATGATTTTTTTGTGAATTAGAGACGCTTAATGCATAAGTTTGATGAGACAGTGAGTGGTGGAAATGAAGAGGTGATGCCACCGGTTAAAAGACTTTTTACCAAGGACAAAAAGACCCTCTCCAGACGGCGAGCATTTTACAAACTGAAGATACACCCACTAGAGCAACAGCAAGTATAGGTTGAATGTACCTTATTAAAAGTTACACGCAGAACAAATGATAGCGGCCCTGCCTTGTCAGAAAAAAAGTACAGCAAGATATTTTGTGTGGGTATTTTGTGTACTTAAATTTCAGCATCAGCAAACCTCCCTCCACCTCCCAAGCTAACAAAACAAACCGAGAAATACAACACGAAGTATACCGTGATAAATGAACATAAGAGAAAAAATAAGGGGGGGTAGCGCGAGGATGAATCATTTGTGTGACGCGGTATCACTCCTCCGGCCTGGCAGTTTTACTCGCGGAGTGAGAATAATGACGAAAGATATTTATTATCAATAAATAAAAAGTGGATTTGTGTAATGAGTAAAAAGAGAGCTGCGATTATAAGCTCTCTAAAAGCACAGGATGCTCTTACAACACTCACGTAAATGCCAGAATAATTGCCAGAGAGTTAAGAAACAATTAAACTTGTTGGGGGGGTTAGGACAAAGAGAACAACAACAAAGAACACAATACAACAAAACATCGTAAGTCCCTGTCCAACACATATAGTGATTCTTGCCTTCATGTTTTTGTCTCAATTTTATGTATATCAATTTTTTGGAGGGGAGGAGAGAGTGAAATTGATCACAATGAAAGGGAAGGTAAATTAAAAACCAACTCACCGAATAATAAATACTGACTGAAAGAAACACCAAAAATAGGCAAAGTCAGTAGTATATAAAACTTATTAAGTACATTATCGCGGCAGGAGTGCGGGAAGTCGCACCAGACTGGAATTGGGCGGCATACACTGCAGACTAAAGAGAAACACATCGCACACGACTATCCAAAGACATTCTCTTCTCTTTGATTGGTGGAGCGCGTAAAGAAGGAATAAATGAGAGAACCCCAAACTCAGAGACTATAAAATAACAAAGAGGACAATAAACAGAAAAAGGCTTCTCTTCAATGTGGAAGACGCAAGCGACAGTGCGAAGAGTTTAATGTGGAGTTAACATCTCAAGGATAATATAGATAAGGAAAATCACTGCTTATATAAAATGCATTATGTAAAGAGAGAGCACTTGCACACTCTAGCGCTGTCAAAAATAGAGCTTGATGGTGGTTTGGTTCTTTGTGTAAGCAATTACTTAATAAGTTAATATGAGAGCTATGAGAATAATAGTAGAGTTGTAAGTGGATATATGATGGAAAAACAACTCATTATTTAGAGTAAAATCTATGGATAAAACTATATGGGGCAGTAATGATAAGGAATAAGGTGATTAAATAATGACTTGTGTATATAATTATATATTAGTAGGTTATTTAGAATGTGATATATATACTATATAATATATATAAGTAAGAATAGATTTATATATCAACTCCCAGGAAGAGCTTTCGTGGTGATCAGTGTAGTCCGAATTAATTGCAGGTCGCTCATACTCCACGTAACTAGGCAAAGATAACTGACGCAGACTCATGTAGAAAAACAGCTCCATGGAAAGAATTGTCTCGGGGCACAAAGGATTTGAGTGGAGTTAGCCAAGATACCTCGAGTTTTGCATGCAGGTAATCAACTCTCAGTGGTAAAGTGAAACTGTTAATTCTGGCTGAACCTTTCAGTTAGAACTAGCAACTGTGTGCTACCTACAATAGGACTCACAGAGAAGCGGCTCTTACACTGAGATGGCTCTCGTGCAGATAGGAGGACTGTCTTTGCTGAGGGATCTCTTGAACGTGGCTACAAAATAAAACGGGAAAGCAAAAAAAACGATTTTATTGAGAGGGTTATAAAATGTTCTTCGAGGGACTAGGGAAAGGACGACAAGAACGAGTAATAGTCGGCTCGGCTGTTCTATAAAGATGTCACTGCATAGCACAAAAGAGAGATAAGGAGGAGCGACGATAGAGAGGATTATGCTTGTGCAGCCTAGTACGACTCTCTTAGGTGAGTATTTATGTTTATAGAGTGTTGTAAAGGGAAGATCATGAAGAGACTAGGATGCTTCAGTAATAGAACTGACTGCAAGTGCGACAAAGATTTGGGGACGAAGAAGCTGAGAAGAGTCTGACATTCAGTGAGCTCTAGCATATTTTGCATGTATTTATTAGAAATTAGAACATAGGGCAAGTGAAAATTCTTTGTTTGTCTTTTCTTGACTTCGCTGAAGAAATAGGTCTAGTATGTATGTGCATCGTGTTTTGGTCAAAATCAACATACTTCTACTACTCCACAGAATCCCTTCTTACAGTAAAATGATTGCTTGAAACATAATTAATGACATATGATAGAAAAATTATTATTGAAGAGAGGAAATGATTCTTCTCAATTCCAAAATATGTATATTTATAGCGTTTTTATTTATTACACACATACACATAAGCTAATACAGAATTTTATACTTGTGTAGTTTACGAAAATCTATATTAATAAAAGAGCTATGGATATAATAGAGGTTATAATATTTAGAGAACACGGTTGTTTTATAGATCGTATTCATAAATTATATATATATTATACTATAGTAGTTGGTGTGATCCAAATATATGACATTACTGAAATATAGGATATCATAAAGTAATGATAATATTATGATAGTAAATAGTGGAGTAGTAATTGTAGATGTGTAATTATGTTAAATTAAAATGTTGCATGTGGGTCCCAAATAGTATTAGAAAATAATGTTTTATGAGGTTCATATCACAGTATTTTTTAAATAATGAGCGGTAAATGCTATATCTAGGTCAAATACAGTAGTTGTGATTATGGATAAATCATTTGGATATATTCAATATATTTTGATATAATGGATGAGTGTTAATTAGAATCAAGTAATTAGAAGGTGGGTGTGACTTCTAGGATTCAATATATTGAGTAAACTGTATAGAATGATGAAGATTGAGAGAGGAGGGTTTACCCTATACCTAATTATAATATATATCATAGCGGATTATGAATTTTGGTTTTGATGATGTGTACGAGAATTCATGAAGGAGTTTGATAGTAGAATATGGTAGATGAGTAGATATGAGCAGGTAGTATAGTGTTAAATAAATTTATATATGATGTATGTTATTTTATTGTGATAAATGATAATACTAATATTAATGATATATATATAATAAGTAGTTTAGGATTAGGCTGTGAGTCGCTGAACTAAGTTACTCAAGTGTTGAAAGTTTTATGTTTATATAGATGGTGAAGTATATACAGTCACATTAGGAACTAATACTAAAGTGTTCTGAGTTGATTTAAATTATTTAATTAGATCAGTTAAAATTATATAATATATATCTATATAAATAAAATATACCTATATATATCATATAAATTTAATATAAATAATATAAATATATATATATAAATAATATATAATATATACTAATATTATATATAATAAAAAATATCCCTATAATATATTATATATAATAATTATAATAATAAATAATAATAATATATTAAATATTTAAATAAAATAATAATCAATAATAATAATAAATAATAATAATAATAATTATATAATAATAATTAATTAACATAAAAATGGATCTTATCAAAAATAATTTATAGAGTAATCCCTCCATTAATGGTTATTTTTTCCATTACTAATTTTCTTCAATTTCTGTACGAAAAAAGTATAGTGAATTATGAAATGAAAAAATTAATGTTATATCAACCCAATTAAAATGACTTAAATTAATTGCTGGTAACTCTTTGTTAAGTGTAAAAATAAACCTAGTTGTTTTAATTCATCTGATTGAGATTTTGTTAAATTATGATTAACAATGTCTATTATATTTAAAGTTAAGTGGCAAATAAACTACAATAATAATGATATCATAAGTATACCTGGATACCAAAATTCACGAGTCGACTATAAAAATCTTTAAAGATGTAACTCACACGCAATTTCAAATAAAATGAGCTTAATTATCATCATTCTGATGTTTACCTGATAAAATTTCTTATTAACACTTAGCGTCATTCTTATACATGGAGGAGCCGAGATTCACTTACTACATTTAAACCCATTATCGCGAAATTAATACACATTCCTCATTATACTAATATTTAAACTATAATTTATATAAAAATTCTTTAGCACACTAGTAAAGGTAATACTTTATATAACATTATATAGATATATTTTCACATAATATGTTGCAAATGTTTACACAATTTAGTAAACACAATTACGTTGCCCTAAAAATATACATAAAATTTAGTAACTTCTTCAGCGATAAAAATAAAATTCAAATTGAAAAGTTTCCGTATCTTGCAAAATTTCTACTTAATTGTCGTTTTCATATTTACTTGTTATTCATTATAAATTTATATTTATTATTATTATCTCATTAATCATATTATTATTATATACTTATACTTATATAAAATTTTATAATAACCAAAATTTTTATTTAATTATTAATTTACTTATTACTATAATTTTACATTAATTATTTTTTCATAATATAATTATTATATACATTTAATCATAATTATTTATTATTACATTATTATTACACTAAATTAAAACTAAATTATTAAATAATATATTTTATATGATTAATTAAATATCATATATTATTATTAAATTTACATATAATATATTAATATATATTATATTATATTATTAATTTAATTATATATTATTTCAACAACCATTAACATTACAATAAATTTAATTAATTTTTAATATTATAAATAAATATGTATTATGCTTGTTGAATAAAATTATCTAATTATTATTATTATTATGTATTGAGTATAAAAATACAAAAATTTAAAACTTATAAAATCTTTAATATTCATTATATTATTATTATCTATTAATATATTATTATTATTATTTATTATTTTATTTTTATTATTATTATTAATTAATATTTATATTTATATTCATTACTATATTATTATTTATTATTTATTTATTATTTCATTTATATATTTATCCATCTAATCTATTATTATTAATTATTATTATTAATTAATTATCTATTAATTATATTCCTAAATACATAGGTAATTATAAATGACTTCTAATTATTTTGATGATAATTATTTCGTGAGTAAATATTTACTCATTATTATCTCAAACTATAATTTAA
>JABUQX010040764.1:0-20000 GCA_015478945.1 Trachelipus rathkii
GGTATTGGTTTTAATATGGCCGGATACTTCGTTACTTTTTGGGTGAACGGAATTATGAGAACTTTTAGGATTCAATAACACTATTGTAACACAGAAAATGTTTCTTTTATTTTTTTTGATTGAATCTTATATATTTTTTGACGGCTTGAAACACAGGAAATGACCTTCCAATTTTTTTCTTCATCGATACTTTGAGTTTATGCCCAATATTTAAGTGTTGGTATTTTTTGAAGGTTTGTTAATGAGCTTATACTGTAGTACATTATTTTCAATTTTTTTATTTGAAGGTTTTAAATTTACCGAAGCAGAAACTGAAAGAAGACTTTTTGCTTGTAAGATAACATATTATCCCCAAATATATGTAAATGGTTTAAGTATGCCAAAAAACATGCTTACTTTGCATTTTAGAATTTGAAAGTGCTTTGTGAATCGATTTGGTTTCTCTTATCAAAAACCACATATTATCACCCATCATGGCACTATCCGAACGTCCCTGGTATCGCCTTTTTCCATTAACTGAATATCCAGGTGGAATCTGTTCCACCATGTTCTTTCACTCACGATCCCTAAATTTCTCTCGAACAAAGTCCAATGCGAGTGTAAATAACGCTCCTTTAATACATACGGCACCACCCATTTTTTTGAAAGCATTCAATGACTCCGTTTTTATTAGCTGCTTTTGTAACTGAGAATCTCTAGAATTGTTTATAGATTTTCCTGAACCCACATGACGGAATGCACACCAGGCATTATTTTTAAACTATGTTCATCTTTTCCTTCAATTATCAATATTTAAAGCATGTTTCAATGAGCTCATTATCTTCCAGAAAAGAAAAAAGAAAAACTCAACGACATATATATAGTTTTTGTTAATATATCTATTGTATTTAAAAATAATTGATATATATATATATATATAATATATTATATATAATATATATATATTATATATAATATATATATATATAATATATATATTGATATAAGTAGCTTGCTACATATTATTTTAGAACATACGTTTCATCTTTTAAATGTCATGGACCTTGTCATTAAAACAATTATTTTACTGTACAGAAGGTGGCTGTTGAAGGGTATAGGGTAGTTTTTCATTATGAGGACGGGGGTTGGCTGGGATAAGGGAATATATGGTATTGAGGAGATTTGCATTCCCTTTACTTTTTCCAGTATATTTTTAATATATCCAACATGCAGAAGTATCAGTCATCATAGTGATTCGTTGGTCTCGCCATATTCTGAGAATAGCCAAATGCTTTTCTTGTTCCTCTTGGCCATCCTTCTTTATAAACGTTTTGTTTTACAACTTCCACAATAATGAGGTCCCCGTGCTTATCTTAGTCACCAATAGACATACCAAAGTAAAGCCTCACCACACTAGTCCAATACTTGGTTTGCTATCCACAATTTTGGTGGAAATGTGCTTAGAACTAAAATAATTATCCACACACATAACAAAACAAATCTGCCAACGTTTTACACTGATCTACTTGCAATTTTTAATGTTATTATATTATTTACTAATTTTCTGAAAATTATAAAAAGATATGTTTAAGTTTGGTATCTCACCTTTCGAATTATAATTATCATTGCAGATGTGAAACAGAGGCAAACAATTGGTATATATATATAATAAATATATATATATATATTATATATAATATATATTATATAATATTATATTATATTATATATATATATAATAATATATATATATATATTATTATATTATATAATATAATTATATATTAATATATATATTGAGTTTTTAAGCATGCAATCCCCATAAAACAAATGGCAACTGACTGTTTTACTCAGCGCGGATGCGGTTGAACGACCTACAAAATGAGAAGGTATTGCCAACATTACTTTATGCCGTGTTAACATAAAAAACGGTCGAATGCTAGGAGAAAAAACTAAAAACATTATTTGTAATCTAAGAATTAAAAAACTTGTTATAAAAAAACTAAAAAAAAATCAGAATTGAAACAAAAAAAAAAGTTTTTTGTTACAATTTTGTTAATAGAATATTTTTTTTTAATATATAAAAGGATTTCTAATAAGGAATTCCCTAAAGCTAGCTGAAGCACCACCAAGAATGGGCATCTCGAAGCTGGCTGAAATCCCACAAGAATGGCATTTAAATAGCATAACCGAGGAGCTTGCTTTTTCGCGTGACAAAAAAGAAAAAAAAAAAAAAAAAAAAAAAATGTCACGGGAGAGTAGGAACCCCCTTATCAACAAAACCCGGGCAACAAACACAGATAGAGAACGATGGTGGCTTTTCAGCAAATTAAACCTACTGAAGATGAAGAAGAATTTGAATATGCTGGACTTTGATTAAGTTCATGGCCGACAAAGTTGCATTGACATCTCATTCCCTTCAAAGGAATCACACCAAGGAACCTCATCGATATATAAAAACTGAAGAGACAGTACAGTCATCAAAGAGCAAAATTCAAATTTCCAATGCTGAATCTCAAAAAATTACAGGCTCTACGGAAAACCATGGAGATGCTTGCTACAGAAGAGAATCCTTTCATGTGGTGGCTTGAAGAGAATGGGCCAAGGTTTCCATTGATTATCAGGGCTTGCAAGCAAATATTTATCAGTCCCTCTGTCGATCAGTCGAGAGCGGATGCGTTGATTTTTAGTTGTAGGTGAGGTAAAAATGTAAACACGCGCCCAAAAAGGAACAGGCTCTCGGCAGATACTAGTTGAAAGCTTCATGATTTTGCATCACAATTTGAGAATTTTTGAATTTGATTATGAATTACTATTTTATCTTAGAAGCGTATAATATTATTGATGCCATTATTTGAATAATAGCGTTTTTTATTTTGGCTTTTCAGCGAATTAATTGAGGTCTCTTCTTCATTATTTTTATTCTATATTGTAGCTAGTTAAGAATCTTCTTGTTAATTGTATCATGTTAAAACATAAAAAGCTAGTAGCTAGAACTTTGTTAATACTTACTTGAAAATGGGAAATGGAATATTTTTTGAAATAAACCACAAACATAAAAAAAGTATTAATATTACATTAAAAATATATTATTCTTTGAAGATACTATTTTAATTGATATAAAATACTTAGGCACAACCAAATATGAAATAAATGATTAAGTATTGGTTGTACAGGGAATGCATTCCTGAGTTGCCTAACAGTACACAAATGTTCTATCTTTATTACTGTGTATTTATTTATATTAATAAAGTAATTCCTATCGGCACCTAAAAAAATTAGAGTATCGGTATCAGCCTCTTTTCTGGTATCGGTACATCCCTAGATTATTACTGCAATAATGGAAAATGGATGAAAGAGATAGGTGAAAAAAAGAAACTGAAAGGAATAATTATATATTAATTTAATTTGTTTTAGAATTATAAATATACCAAACTGAGGAAAACCTATTGAAGACTGTTTCATCCTCTCTCAGTTAATGTCCGAAACAGCAAATTACATAAGTATTGACGTCATTCAAGGTAAAAATACATGAATTATGGATATATATATTTATAATATAATCGTATCAAAAACACACTATTTATTATGTGCAATTTTAGGCTTTTAATTTGACTCATATTGATTTAAGAATGCAAAAACTGCAATTGAGAGATTACAAAAAGGAAATTTAGTAATTGTTACATAAATTCTTTAAGGTGTATTTATTTAAATAAGTGATATTGAATTCATCATATTAATACAATAATAGTAATATGTTGCAATGTAATAATTCATTTTTGTAAAAAATTCATATATGTAAAAATTGGTCAACAAATTTAAATAATGGATGGGATATTTTTTCCAAAGAAATATTGGATTTTGCTTGTAAATAAAATTGTGCAAATATAATAAAATCTAAAATAGTCTCATTTATCTGGCAAATCTTGCAGTCTAGTATATTATTCTCTCTGTTAAAATAAAGTCTAAGAAAAATTAAAAAGAATAAAAATCATAAGAAAGTAAAGAGAAAGAAACAAATAATAACAAACATTAAATTATTAATAAAACGGGACATCTTGATCCTAAGAAAAAGTTGCTCAGCACCCAATGGAATTTGCCTCTCCATCTTTCTCTTAAACTGAAATTTCATTATTCTCTCTAAGTCCCTTCCGCTACATCTTTTCACTCTTCTATAAGGAGCACTCTATTACTCCTCATACTTTCTCTCCATTACAAAGATTCTAAATGAGGTAAATATATTACAAGGATTAATGAACTATTTGCAATTGAATATCAATAATATAATAAGAGTGATGAAACAGCTCGATAGCTACATAGGAACTAGACATAGTTAGCGAGAATCAGAATTGATGAGACAAAGAGCACTAGGCTGCTGCTCCTCCTCAAATAGAGCTGTATGAGTAGAATCACCTCATTTGTGGCACCAATGACTTGCATATAAAGAGCAAACAACTCAGGAAATGTAAAAAATTTTGAAGGCATCTCAGAATGCCTAGTCTCTTAAAAGCTTCATTAGTAAAGTAGGTTTGAGTTGTGTTTTTGAATGTTATTGGTGTGTGTGTGTGTGTGTGTGTGTGTGTGTGGTGATTACTTCGAGTATACATACTTATAAAAGAAATGAGTGTTTGAGTCACTGAACACAAATACTTTCTGTGCAATAGAAATACAAGAAAGACCAAATATCAATTGCTAAAATGAGAAAATAGTATGTTTTTTTGCCGGCAACCATGTTTTTAGTTCTAATCATATCAATGTACCTAAAAAGTATCCTTATTAACAATAAAATTAACAAAATGAATAAACTTTGTAAGGTTGTACTTTTAATCGTGTTGTCTTCCAGTAATATCTTGTTCCCAGACACAGAAAAACGCTTTAAATTAACGTTTAATAACTCACCCAATAATGCCAATTGACTTTTATTTCATATAGGTCGGATGAAAATTAATGAAATTAACACCAAATTTCCCATTAGCATATATCCCTAAAATTTCCTTTGGAAATCAAAATCTTTCAATAGTACCCTATAGCTATGTGATGATTGTTTACATTATAAAAGATTAACATACCATAATTATCCATAAAAACATGTATTAAAATAAGTAATTAATCCATTGTAATACGGGAAAATAATGAATTATTTATGATTTCTTTATGGCTGTATCTCTTAAATCACCTACCTAAATCTCGAACTCAATATTTTACAGGAGTTACTTATAATAGAGTCCTTTAATATCAGAGGTGGCATTAAAAACCCACCCAGAAAAAAACAAACCCCCCAACAAAAAAAAAAAAAATTAATAAATTCCAGCAGCAAGTGTTCATTTTTTTTGTTTAGAGGTTAATTTCAACAATTTGAGGTATTTTTAAAAATTACTAATATGTTTTATTAGTAGTGATCTTAGTTATATTTTAAGATTTGCACTAATATACCGGATATTGGCACAAAGAGAAACAAGCTACTTGTATGTCAACATTATGTTTTTAATCACTACTTGTTTGAACAATATAGTTACTTATCAACTTGTTTCTTGAGAAATTGAGTAGATGCACAGAAAGTTAAATCTTGAGATTGGGAACTGGAGATGTGGACATTAAACTTGTGTTCCTTACATCAATAATATCACAATTTTATTCCCTCATGGAGTCATGGTATTGACAGATGTAGATGCTGAAGGGGCAGGATTTTCTAAGCTAATAATATCAAGAAGTTTTTATTTTCGCTTTTTCTCACATTGTAAACTAAATCCGTTTCTCGAAATTCACCATTTGAGAACAGGTTTTGAGATGTACCCTCATTCTTTCCGTTTTTGAACTAATTAACAACTTACAGTGATCACAACAGACTATGTTTATCTCGCCTTCAAGTCTTAAACTTCACTGACTTCTTGGAATCAAACTTTTTTTCCTCTTCTTCTCCCAACCGTCTTGTTATTACTTTTCAATATTTATTAATGATTATTAATAATAACTTTTAGATTTACAGTTTGCTAGTTTCTCAGGTTAGTGATTTAATTAACTATATTAATTAATAATCAGTCACAATTTTAACTATTATCAAAATAATGAAAATTTGATACTTATAATCTAAAATTGAAAATGATTATAATTTAATTATAGTGCTTCAATTGTTCAACATTTTTAATTATGGAATTATCTTCATTAGAAGCTAAGTGAAAAATTATGAGCCATAATGAAAAATTTATTTGGTGATTCTAGTCAATTGGCCTAAATGCTACAATTGCTGATTAACTTTTAACTAAATTTAGTGCTAATTACTGAATGAAAATAAAGTCTGTTAATTCGAGGGCTGTGACTGACTGCAAGATTTGAATTTAAAAACTGCTGTTGCCTGTTAGCCAGCCTGAAATAATGTGTCCTATCATGATTAGGATATGAAACCAATAACCAAGTTTCTAGGTTACAGCTGCTGAACTATAGGGAGCAAACTTGTTTTCCCAGAGCCTCATATTGATGTGGTGACAATGTTCAAAGTTTAAATAATATAAATTTAAACATATTGTTTAATTGCTTTTACCTATGATATGCCATGACTATCAATAACATGTAACAATAGCAATACCATTTGCCTTCACAATTTTTATCAGTGATGCAAAGACATTCATTCAGCAGTGGGCATTGAGGAGACAATGTCTTTAACAGCTAAATAATTTACAGGTGATGCAGAAGATCATATATCCTCATCTATATATATATTAAATTCTATGTAAATTCCATTATGCATAAGCCAATAACTACAAAATAAATGAAATAAAACTATTACAAAAAAACAGCAAAACATCTAATCTACTCTATACTTAATTGACTAGATTTATCAGAACCAAGAACAAAACCAAAAGAAAAAACAAAAAAAAACCATAACAACCACACAAAATCACAAAGAAAAACGAAATAACAAAACCAATGGAAACAAGCCAAACATTACAATTTTTTCACAATACAATTTTGACCTATAAATGATCTATCCCCAACGCTAAACCTTTAGCCTACTGAAACTGTTAGTCTTATACAAAAAACAAAAGTATAACTATAAGCAACCAAATACAATAAGTGCATGGAAATCAGATTTGTGAACAACTCAAGACATTTTTCCTGGGGGCATTAAGTACATTAATAGAACAACATGATTGAAAAAAAAAAACAAACACCAATATAACCAATTTCGCCAGGACGACATTCCACCAACCATTTGCAGTGAACTCTGGTTCCTCCAAGACGTGTTAAAGAAAGTGTGGAGACAAAAATGATCGATATGGAAATAATAATGATAACAACTACAAATGTAATAAACTGAGACACACACAAGCCCATGAGATATGCACACTATATCGAATGAAATATTGATATGTTAAAAATATTTAAATTACTAATTTTGAAAATAGTTTCACTCATTACAGTAATCTACAATTTGATATACTCATCCCAACCTCCTTTTGAGCGATGACTATTCTGCCTAGAGCAATGAGGAATAGTTAGCTCTGGCAGGCATGCTGCGTCTATGCAGAAACAGGAAAATTATATATCCAATTGCAGTCCTTCACTCTTCATTATCACATTTTAACAACGAACCCTTTTAGCAACACAGAAATATTTAACCCTCTTTAGACTATAAAAATTAGACAAACAAGGAAAACAACGCTTATCAGACAATGACATGAAACATTCAACCTTATATAGCACAAAAATGGAAGTTATAACAGTGGAGACATCGCGCTTGCCGCTATATTTCAGAAAGCAACCCTACACCCCACCCTCACCAAACTAATCTACTAAGTCTAATATATCTGCAACAATTGTTTTCAGTTTTACAGCATGCGGATCAAAAAAAAATGAGCCCGCGAAAAAGTCGCTAAGAACGAATCACACAAAAGGAAGGATATAAAGCCAGAAATCAATTTGTTCCACCAAAAAAGATATTGCGTAAGAAAATTCAACTTTAAATAAAACAGTGAGAAAAAAAAAAAAAACCGAACTCTATAGCACAAAATGGCTCTAGTGAGCACAAAATTACCGCATATATTTAAAATTGAATAGTGATTTTCTTCATCTTTATTAAATAATAATTATGGTAATAAAAATAATATTAAAATTTTCTCTTAAATTTTCTAGGAGACAGAGTAGATTATTGATACGCCGTTAACTATATTATATAATAACTACACTTATAGAAATGAGGCAATGATCGGCCACAAAAATTGAAAGACAAAACTTCTCTTATCAAATGCAGTACGAATCATATTGGCAACTTCAGATGATATCTTACGTTATAGAAGCAAAACTCACTGAGAACAATGAGTATTTCGCTCATTGAGAGAATGAGTGCGGAATTGTGAAAAAAAAGCTAGACAAAAAGTATGCATATACTTAAGATGGTTAGCCTTCATAATATTGCATTCGAGAAAAAAAAAGCATATTAAACATACTTTGATTTTAGGTAAATAGACAATGTTTATATAAAATGTATATAGGAAATATTCAAAATTGATTAGCATAGGCATAAGCGAAAACACCACATTGGTAGCCAAGAGCACAATTTAAACGAATAATTTGGTATGCATGTAGTACCAAAAGACGAATGCACAACGTAATAAACTTTTATATACAACCAACTACATCTCAAAAATCTCACACATAGACGAAACAACCAAAGGCATCAACCATAAGAATATACCCGCACCAAACAGTGAACGATCCTGGCGCTACATGATCTTTACATAATAATATCTAAACCCATACATTTAAGAGACTCAGACACAAAAATCCACATCCCCCATCCGAAAAAGCATTTTCACTGTAGGAGGTATGTATAATACATGTTTTTCATTCTATTTATATATAAGAGATATTGCGAATACATACGTAATTAACATATATCAGGAACACAGAATTGTTTCTTACTGACTATGGATTAAGAATATTGAGAGATACTATATCGAAGGGCATTGCGAACGTATACTGATAGAAATAAATCACATTCTGTAACACAATCATATGAAGATATCAAGAAATGGATGGTATGATCTATTTATAAAACTACACTATCTACTTAATAATCTTTAAATTTTTATATTATTATATTAGGCTGACAAAAATAATTATCATTACTTTAATGAAGATGATTGTAAAAGTCACTTTCTTGCAATTAGAAAAAAGAAAAAAAAGGTGAACTTAAAATATGACATAAGCGTTTATATACACAACATGACATTACAAGAAGCCAAAGAATTCTAAAAACAATAATATAATAAAAGTGGTAAACAAATAAGAACCAGTCAAAAGAGCAATGCAAATAAATCTAATTAAAAATAACAATTATCTTCTACGCCAGCACTATCATCCTCTCCCCATAATATATATATATATTTGACAATGAACTTTAGAATATTTGAATGGATATTCGAGAAATGGGCAAAGAGTAAAAAAGCCTTTAAATCTCAAATTTTGAGTCTCAACAAACTCTAAACAGACGATACAATTTTACACTATCGAACGCCTCTATATCACTTATTTATGCGCATCACAAGACGCAGAATGCGAATGTATAAACTGCCAACGACAACACACACTACCCAAGAAGCAATTAATCCAAGCACAAAAGCATTCGAAAAGCAATTTAAATGAACCAGAATGATGATCGAAAACTACAATCAAGAAGAAACGGCCATCAAGACTCCCACCAAGATCTCATAGCTACCCCACTCATATAACAAAAACGAAAACGGTCACTGAACAAAACAAAATAAAACCTCTTATTAACAATTACAAAATGAAGAAAACAAAATAGTCTGCGAAAGTTGCTCTTTCATCTAATTAGCCATTCGAAGTAATTATTTGCACTGAGCGCATTATTAATGTAGGCACTGAGTGTGTAAACCGAATTACATAAAAATTATAAATTTTGGATATTACTAAGACATTAATTATCGTCATTAATAATAGATCATTGCTAAATAAAAGTATTATCAAGAACAAAAGAAGTAAAACCTTTAAATTCCGAATTGATTACTGTAAGAAAATCCCAATCAATTTATTTCTTTATGAACAAGTAAGCAGAGGAATGAGATAACAGATAGAATAAAATGATCACTTTTTTAAAAATCTACACATGTCAACGATATTATAATCGCTTTATCAATATTTGATGGTACATTATGGCACTACTCATCAAATTAAAATGTGACATTTCACCACTCAAAGTCAGAGAAAGAGTCACTGGGCTATATTTAGTAGATAGAATGTCTCTGACCATCCTACGTACAGAACTCGAAAATTCCTCAAAGTAGCAGATTTTGCCAGAGACTGAATCATTGAACTTCTAAATCGCCTGCCGAAAAAAAAAGATTACCAGGATATACATATCTTCACTCGCGAAGAATCATATATCTCAAGATGAAACAGCATACAAGACGCATAGAACATATACAATTGAACAGGATGTCCTATAAAGATAACAAGAACTGAAACAACAATATACCACTCATATGCAATATATACAGAGAGCACAATCTCAGAGCACTTCAGGCATGAGATTTAGATCCAAAAGAATAGAAAAAACAATCTCACAGAAAAACAAAACTAATACCGATCTCAGACTTCACAAAACACTAGACATCTGTCTACGGCAGACAATACTTTACCGCGCTGTAGCGGCGATTGAAACAACGAAGCCCCAAGCAGTGTCATCCAATGGTTTTCTATTTTGATGAAATAAAAGCATTATCTACTCAGACTACAGGATAAGACGCAAAAATAATATCTCAATCGGAAGCTTATTCAGAAACTGAAATTCACAAGAATGCAACTCTTTACGTGGAAAATCCAAATAAGTCGATCTTCCATCAAAATTAGAACAAAAATCGAATCTAAAAAAAAATGATGACGACATCTCAAAGATAGTATGCATACTGAAGAATCCACTCTGAACAGAAGTCCCAATCAAGTCAACAAGATTTCGAATAAGCTCTAAAATTTATGCTGAACAGCGGGCATTATTATTGATCGTTTATTTGATCTCCTGCGTACACAACCCACCCCACCACAAGGCCCCAACCCCCCAATCTGCGCGAACCATGCATTTAACAACTTCACTAGAAAAAAGTAATTAACTCGAGTAATTCATCATACGAATAACAAACATTATAAGAAATAAGAACAAATATCATACGCATGACACCCTACAACCAACAGTAAAAAAGGTCTCTCGCTCATATCATTTCTTCACAGAAATTAGAAACGATTCTGTCCGCATAAATACATTAACATTCAAACCCCCATATGCAATCTTGGTGAACAATGATTGAACGATCGAAAAGATTTGATATATATATCCTGGTTATCAAAAATGATACACCAACCAAACCACTGTACACAAAACTATAACCGACCACATATTAAAAGATCAACATGACCCGTATCCTCCCACTACAGTAAAGTCAAACTGATACACATAATAGCTCGAAGGCTAATGAAAAACGATAGTGAAATAATTCAACCCACAATCCTACAACCAAAGATAAAAGATGTGGAAAGGTTGAATAAGAGTACTATTTTCAGGATTCTTTAGGCACTTCGAATTGTGTCTTTAATTATACGTAGCTTAATAATAAATAGTTAGTCCTCTTACAAAAAAGAAGTCGCCGAGATGATCACGAGTGAACACTACGTATTTTCTTTGTGCCACTGAAATAGCCAAACAGATAGAATAGAAGCAAAAAGCATAATCATTATATATCTTTACAATAATGAATATTTATTCCTCCCAATAACCTTTTAAAGCAAGGAAATATACGTCCATATAAATGAAACAAACCTCTCAAAGATAAAACCTACTTCGAAAAATAAAATAATACTAGATTAAAATCCTATCAATCCTCCAAGGAGATTATAAAAAAACAAGAAGTCAGAAACATTAAGAACCTTCAGTGCGAAATGGTTGTCTGGTCCTGGAACAAAAGTAGGTAAGAGCCAAGCAAGTTAACTTTCACATAGTGAGGAAGAATCTAATGGAACAAAAATGTAAATGCAAGTGAATAGATCTTATCGCAACGCATCTCATGGCAAATCCAAGTGACATAATCAATAAAAAAATGCAACACTAAGAGGCCACTACGCTAGACTCATTAGCGAAAAATGAAAGAATGATATAGCTGAAAATGAAAATTTATTTAAAACTATCATGAAAATATTTATATATTCAAAAACTAAACACATAAGAACTGACATTTCTAAACAGGTTCCTGTAGAAGAGAGAAAGAATGGAACAGAAAAGACATATTGCAAATTGAAAATCACCTAGTCAAATGATAATACCAGATAATAAAAAGAGCATTGATATCTCCAATGATAAGAATTAGAATAAGTAAACGAGAAACAAATTATATTATTATAGTAGACATCCTTTAGCAACGGACACTGACAACAGAAACAACACTCAAAATCCAAGAAACCAAAAACAGAGTAAAACAAAGCAATACACAACACGCTTCTTTGTAGAAAAAAAAATGGCAAAAATAATACAAAAATTCCCCGCTACGAGCATCGCAAGAAACACAACATTAATTAGTAAGGCAAAGTAAAAAACTAAAATCCTTTTTCTGTACATTTGTTTCAAAATCACAAAATGCGATCACATATATGACAATCAAAATTTAACAATTTATTTTTAAGAATTTAGTTAACGCCACACAACAAGAAGTTAATGAGTTACCAGAACAAAACAAAAACAATGAACAATAAACTATGTCTGTCTGTGCCAATAAAAAAGGAGGAAAAAAAAAAAACAAACCACACTACCCAAAGACAAAAAAAAAAACAACAACCCACGACACTTATAATATGGAAAGAGAGGAACCACAGGGAGAGCGCCATATTTGCTAAAAACTATAATATTTAAATGTGGATTAATACGATGTAGCTAGTCCTGAATAAGACATATATATTCGTTTCCTTTAGCAGCTTCTCTCACTCGCTTTAAAGGTAAGACATAAAATGTACATGTCTAGCATGCCCTTTGACATCACACGAAAACAGATGTACGTCGACTAGATCCGTATTATACCTCCTCATACAAACATTGAATATCTGTAGCCAATACATAAAAAACTTCAAACACAGACCCTCGCCAAGAATTAAGTTGAAACTCTCGAGACAAGTTGTCAACGACTGCTTAGCCATAATCCATAGCTTAATTCAAGATACATCACAGTACACTTCAAAATACACAAATCCCATAAGACATAGCACGATCAGAAAAAAGCAAAAACCAAAAACACCCCCCCCAATGAACGGCATTACCCCTAATATGATACAAGACCAAAGTTTATAAATCTCGTCTGATAACGCGAATACCACAAATGATAAACTTTAAACAGAATCCAATCTATATCATTACCATAAGCTGAACAATGACATAAGAAAATATAGAATTAAGTCACGCGCCGATATAAATTCTAAGCCTTTCATATATAATTGACGTTATGCCGCTCTGAAATTAGGATGCCTAGCTCACTTAGAAAATTTATATAAAACCATAACAAATCATCTCCACTCGAAACTAATTTGCTCACTTTGCATAACCCATAGACAACAATGACGAAAAACTCAACAGGATCATAGTCGACTATATGATATAGCATAATAGACCAACATATCGCCAACTTGGCACATTCTCCTTTTTATACTCTCTCTATACCTTCAGAAAAGAGACATAAGCGCGACTCCCAAGCCTGAATACTAGATAATAATATCTTCCATACATTTCAATATACCGAACAATTATCATTCCTCAAGAGTCAGAAGAAAGTCCAAGAAGTACTAAATAGAACCTTCTAGGCATTCAGCTGTGACTCAGATTCATAATAGAATGATTCGTTTAATAATAACAGGTCAATTATTAGAATAGTCGTGCTTCTTTATCTCCGTGTTCCCCCACGTTAGGATCAGATTACACTTTCGCTTATGGAACATGATTACAAAGCTGTAAGTTTTATGATAAAAGAATGATCATATCTAAGAACTGTCCTCTCATATCATGAATAACCTCTTCATAAACTGCAAATACAGGAACTATTTCTGAACTTACAGAAACAATGATATTCTGTTAAAATAGGAAATTTATCAAAACAGTTTGTGATGCCCTATACCAGTCAATTCAAAACTGCGACTCTTGTTGACAGCATCCAAAAGACTCTATTTTGAACGAAGAAATAGGAACAGAAAAAAAAGGCAAATACTTCATCCAAAATAAAGATCCTGAAATCTCCATTAGTAAACCAATTCAAACGACACAATAAAATCTATGATAAAACACGAATAAAAGGAAAACAAACCTCAAATTTCTGTCGTTTTTCGAATTTGATTAACCACCAATACTTTCACAGTTTAGTTCTATTTAAAATGGCGAATTTAACTTGTCAGCTGTTCGAAACCTTGAGCAACATTTAAATTTATAACTTACTATTGTTCGAGATTTTTACACAGTTGGGATGAAATCACAAAATAGAAATCCGTTAAGAGCTGATTTCATAACAACATAAGACCTAGACACAAATGGGTAAAACCAACCTTTAAAACGTTGTTAATAATATTTAGGATTTCATCATAGAACAATCCCACTACATATAAATATCAAACATAACTCATAACATATCTCCTATGGTTTATCAATATAATCATACCACAATAAGAAATTTCATAATAGCTATTTTACATATCTCCTGTTATTAAGAAAGTCCGAAAAATTAAGAATGCTCTCTATAGAAAATAAGTCCGCAATCTGGAAGTCCTCTATTCCGAAACATCATGCAAAATCTGATCCCCCGCCAATTCCTCTCAACTTCAGATACATGAAAAATTTTAGTTGAATGTGAGTTTGAAATATTTTTAGATTTCACCTAGTCTTACAAAAGTAAATTTCTAAGAGCCAAATTAGAAAGAGCAACCTAATTCTAGGAGCATTTCCTACAGGTATAACATTAAGTTCCTAATAACATGATATATTAATTACATTGACCAAATTTATTGATACTCGGATGAAAGTAGATAAACAATTTGATGAAATTTACAACTATTCGAATGCGATTAAGGAATGGTTGAAATACAAATTTAACTTAAGACTATGTCAGGATTCCTTAAGCACGTTTCGAATTGTTAGAACGTATTAATATAAGAGTTCGTGACTGTAAATTAGTATGTTATATAAAAATCACAAGTGATGTCACAATAGAAATTTGTTTTTCTATGCACAATAACTTAGCAAGAAGGGAAAGTCGAAATAAAAAGTTCATAGTTGAGGTTGTGGCATAACTACATTCATGGCAGTATAAAAAACATTTTTCTTATTTATTGGAGAAACTGGTCAACTATTAGAATATAATCTCACATCTTTAACATCTGACAATATTCATCCTCATGAAGTAAGAGTTGACGAACTGACTTTTGTCGACCATCAATTGTTGGGCAATTTTCGCTTAGTGCTCTTCATCAGATGTATTCGTACTATAAAACAATCAAATGATGGACTGTCTTTTTGATCGATCTGAAAGAGTAAGGAAACAGTATTCAATCATTTCACTTATGGCCATGATGGGGCAAAGTGAGTTTTTAACAAGGAATGATCTGTTTAAAGACCGGCCCAGCAATTATATATATCCTATCTATTCTGTGTCAGCAGAATACTTTTGTGACTGCGCAAGAAACGTATATGCTTCAGCGAATTAGACCTGTATAAAAATTAATTACTAAGACCATGTTTCTAGGTCTCTTCATCAGTTAGGGTTTTCAAGAAAACAGCCATTATTATGCAATTAGTACTCTATACAATCTATGTTTCATAGAAAAATGCAATAACAAAACTACTACAATAACTTCCTACAAAAGAGGTAAGTCCACTTCCACATGAAGAGAACGCTCTCCTCATACCGTTCCTCACTTTCTTTCATATAGATCAATATCCCTTATTGAGGCATTGCGCTCCACCAATCATGAAAGAACTAAAAATTATATCATTAACTCGCTAACATGCGCAATACAATGATATATCTCGCGAGATAATTCAAAAAAAAGCTCTATCAATAAAAGATGACAATAGATAGAAAATTTACTATAAACACTCATATGGTAAAGAGTCACAAACACACCACCACAATAATGGATAAAGAAGGGACACCAGTACATCTACAAGGCTATTATAATGACGACACGCCTTCCTTGAGAAAATAACCTCTCTCAATCTTAACAGTTTGAAGATTTGCACTACGAAGCGACAATCTGGCCCATGTCCTTATATCTCCACACGCGAAACAAATACGATCAGCCCAGCGCACATACCCTACTAAACCGTAATAATAATCTTAAATACCCTTAGCTGTTTATATTAACAAAAGGCTACCCAAATATTTTATTTCCTTGCATAAGATACAGCAGTAACCAACAATGAATATAAAAGAGAGCAGAGTGAATAAAACCAAGCGCAAATCCGTGCTTCTTCCTCTTAATTATATCATTCTATAGCTTATACGTTTGATCCACAATGACACCTCATCCTTTCCACAGGATTGAAAATTAGAACCTGAATATCACTGTATCACCTACTTATGATAAAAAATAAACTAGATTAAAGTTACACCAAAAACCGCAGTAACAATAGTTGGAATAAATACTTATAAAAGTGGAGGTAGAAGAAAAAAAAATCTTAGCAAGATAAGAAATAAAAATTCATTACAAGTAGCTACAACCATTCCTAATTTCTAAAAATATATACTCATATAAATATACTAAAGGCCAACCCCCTTCGTAGACCCGCACTAAGAGATCACGTCACCCCAGGTATCGGTCAATTGGTATTAGAAGCGAGTAACCTCCAGGATGATTGGGTTAATAGTGAGCACAGATACTTCTGCACTTGTGGGTCTGAGAAGACTAATGAGAAAAGGGTGACTTTCAAAATAACAGAACAGCCAAAGCAAAGAAAAATGATATCTAATATAACGATATTGGCTAAGTTCATATAAAATTAATTTGAATGACTAGACAACAACGATAAAAAGCAGCATTCACTCTTTTTCCTAATACGACAATACCTTGAGTTAAAACGACAAAATATTTAACGTATTCCTGCGTATAATTCTAAGCGTTAGTTAATAGGCTTTACGTGTAGGCTAAGACAGAACTTGCTATGACAAATATTCATTGGAAAGCTTCAAATGTCTCCAGTAAGGAATTGGAAGTTACAACTAGAGGTAAATCTATTACACCCACATTAAACAATTCCATATCACCATGCAATAACGCATCACCACCACAATATAAAAATGTAAAAGCTGCTTCCTATTATTGAGAATTAACCCAATGGTACCAAAGCGCAATATAGAGAACAAAGTAAATATCAAAGAGACCTCAAATAAGCAATGGTCTTACGTGAGTATATCCGCTATCTGCTCTTATACTCCATATGTAGAAAGTCGATTATAGTTCCCCATACTTATCAAAAACCACACTACATAAATCCCCAAACACCTCAATCGATAGGCAACCCTCCAAAATGCGCCAAACGATACACCAGCATAGCGTTATCGCAACTGTTACCTTGTACACCACTAGATATAACCCTCGGTTGAATCTTCAACGCCAATAGGCATATACAGTAAATAGCAACATCCTACAATCCACTAAATTCATACCTCGAAAAAAGTCCAAAATGACGAGATGAGATAAATCACCGCCAGCGCTCCATGAAACATACGGGCACGCCGACATTTATGATCGTCTATCGAAACAAAATCCCACATGAGCATTACTATGTAACAGCCTGTAGATTGTAATTTGGATCTTCAGTATTTCCGTAAAACATCCCACAAAAAGCACGAAAAAAGAACTGAAGCACAAACGATATACAGCGAAAATCACATGCAGCGCAATCAATAACTTCCCAGCACTCCAACTGACTCAAGCTCTTTTTCATTTCACAAAAATTTCAACCAGGAGTTTAAGCAGTAATTATAAAGCATGCTATAATCCAGATGGCCTCAATGACAACACTTCCAGAAAACCGAACAAACACAGAACAAGCAACCGTGACTCACATGACCTGATCACCTACAAAAAACTCAAACGCCCCTAACATAAAAATAATAACCTAGATAATATGTACTCATACATAAATTATCATAACAAAATATCGATGGATAAACGATAATAAAATAGAAAAATAATAAAAAATATACACTATAACTAAAGAATAAACAAATATACAATAAAAACCTATTATTCTCAGTACCATAAACTCATAGTATATCCGATAATAAATCCGCAACCTCTCATATATATATAGTATTACCTAAATTTATGGGAATAAAATCTGTTATACTCCTATATAGTAACTAACCCCAATAATATATAAGATAATAAATAAGATATATAATAAATAAATTATATAATAAATTAATAATATAATATTAAAAATATAATATTAATAAAGTAGGCTAGCCTACATTATATTCTTGTGAATTTGTAAAATACAGTTTACTTCTTTATATATGTCAGTGGACTGTGTCATAAAAACAAATAATTGTACATACCAAGAAGAGGCGGTGCAAACGAGAATATCAGATATCCGAAGATATAACGTTAATCCTTATGAGGAACACTCAAACAAAAAAAGGAGGCTCTGCATGAAAAACAGGGAATATCTGAAGAAGGAAAATAATTTTATATGGGAAAAAAGATTAGGCCATCCTTTACTTTTATCCATAGAATTTTGTAATGATAAATCCATAAACATGCAGGAAGTATCAGCATCAGTAAAGCTGAATATCGCCTTAAGGTCTCGACCATATCTAGCAAAATAGCCAAGAAGAGCAAAATATTGCTTTACTTCCGTTGACTCTGGTCGGCCATCATTCTAGTAGGTGTGTTTTACAACTTCCACATTTTTTGAATAAAAAAAAAAAAAAAAAAAAAAAAAAAAAAAAAGGGAACCCAGTGCTTATCATTAAATACACCAAATAGAAACATACAGAAAGTAGAGTCCTTGATACACTATTCACATACTTGGTTCACCTTTCACAAATTATTGTTAGGAAATGTGCTTAGAAACTAAACAATAATATGACCACACACATAACAAAAATGAATCATTGCCAAACGTTTAACACTGAAATCATACATTGCAATTTCTAATAATGTATCTTTACTATATATTTAGATTTACTTGAATTATATTTTATGAAAAATATATAAAAGAATATTTAAGTTAGATACCTCACCAATTCTATAAATTTATCATGCACTAGAAAAATAAGATGAACTCAAGACAATGGTCACTCATACAGTGGAACCCCCACCGCTAAATATAGTAGAACTCTACCACTACTAAAAATAAAATATAAAAGAAATAAATAAAATAAAAATAAAAAATACTACACATAATAAGTAATAATTTTATATATACTAGAAAATACAATAAAACACAAACAATAAGTATATAATAAAAAAAATAATATAAATAATAAATACAAACCCATAACTCAATATATAAAAAAGAATTCGAAGCCACATCCTTAGAAAGAAGCGCAAGCACCGAAGATAAGTGGTGCGCAGATCTGATAAACAACAAAGATATAAAAAAAAATAAACAAAAAAAATATATACCAAACTCTAATATATATAGTACATAATATAGGCTACTATATATATACCTAAACCACTATCTCAGCATCCTCAAATAAAATAATAATAAACTAATCCAACTCATATAACAATATAACTATAAATAATAACTACAACGAAAAAATTGCCATTTAATGCCACGATCGATTGTGACACGCTAGCGGCAATATTATTTGAAGTTTAGAAAAGAAAATGATCTAAAATGTATTGGAAAACTAGAAATCAAAGCAAGTAGAGTTGTTCTGTCAGATTTTATCAAGAAAGCCGATCAGAAAAGACATGAAACTGTTCGCGTGGGAAGATGGCTTTGGCGTATGCAAGCTACTTCTGTTACA
>JABUQX010040764.1:25000-30000 GCA_015478945.1 Trachelipus rathkii
ATAACGTTTCAATTTTTTTGATGTTCAAACGTCTCACCTGTAAATAGTACAAACTTCTTAGTTTGAACATAAACGGAAAATTGTTTTGGAAACCTCATATCAAAATGGTTGCTAAGGTGGACTCAAAGAAGCTTTGAGTTTTGTTCAAGAGGACGCAATTTATTATTCTCCAACATCTACCCAAATTTAATATGGACTTTATTCCGCCTTGCCTTGGAGTACTGTTTCTCACATTGGGGGGCTTCCGGCTTCACCCTTCTATTGATAGAAGTTGAGTCTAAAGGTAAGAGACTAATAACCTGTCCCTACTTTCAAACTCTCTTGACCCTATATCTCGTGGAACGTGACGTTGGCGCACTAATCACTTTCTAAGGTACTACAAACGGTAGATGTCTCGGGGGAGTATGCCGCTCGCATTCCACCTCCATTGCTCGCCTTCGTAATACAAGGGGTGCCAAGCTCTCGCATGAATTTTGCGTGAGCATCGAAAATCCCAGACTCGTTCGATGTGGTGCCTCCTTCTTTCCAGCCATTTATGTTTCTGTGGAACTTCATTGCCATCTTCTTTTTTTACAACTGTATTTAATCTTAATTTTTTTATAAAAATCTTTCTATTTACATTTTTTTTACCATATTAACCTTTCATTTCTTTTCATATATCAAAAAAGGGGCTCAGCCCGTGAGTGGTGATAATCTGCCAAAAGAAAAATAAATATATATATATATATATATTATATATATAATATATATATATATATATATAATATATATATTATATATATATATATATATATATATATATTATATATATTATATATATATATAATTATAATGTATATACATATATATTAATATTATATATATAATATATAATATATATATATATATATATAGATATTATATATATATATATATATATATATATATATATATATATATATATATATATATATATATATATATATATATATATATATATATATATATATATAATATATATATTAAAAAATATAAAAATATATATATATACTTATTTATTCTATCATATTATATATATATAAATATATATTTAATATATATATATTATATATATATATATATATATAATATATATATATATATATATATATATATATATATAATATATATACCTATAATATATACTATATATATATATAGTATATATATATATATATATTAATATATATAATATATATATATATATATATATATATAATATATATATACAGTATGTATATGAAACAAGGTAGAAATTAATGTTACACATTTATTCTATTAATTAGAATATGTCACAATAATGAAAATGAGTTTTAAAATTTAGTCATTATCTTTTTCAGTTTTTTCCTCAAAAATAAAAAGTTTGAACAAAAAAAAAAGATATTCTTTAAGAAAGAAAAAAAATATTAAAATAATTATTAAAAAAAATATTTCCTTTCCTCAAAATTTCAAATAATTTCCCTAATTTGTCCATGTTTTGAATCTTAGATTTTTAATATTTTTTTTATTAGTTTTAGAAAATGGAATAAAAATAAAATATAAAATAAATGAAAAATTTAAAAAATAAAAAATAAAATAAAAATGAAAAATTATATTAAAAAAATAACAAAAATTGAAAAGTTTTCCTATTTTTTTTTTTAATTTGACAAATCCATGAATCCTAAAAAGGATTTAGAAAGGATTAAGAAGGTTTAAAAAGATTTGAAAATAAAAAAAAAAATTATAGACTTTTTACAAGAAAATGGAATTATTTTTATTTCTTGATTTGATTTTTTTCTTTTAATTTTAATCTTGAATTTGGAGAAAATGCATTTATGGTAATCAGTGTTTGTAATAAGATTTTAATACCATATAAAATCCACTCTATTATAAATGTATCTCCATTATTTTTCTCTACCGTGGCAAAATGGTAAAGTGATTGACCAAAGAGCTTTAAGACGATGATTCTTTCCCTTTTGCGGATCCTAGAAAGTTCCATCCTCTAATATGGCAGTGCCCCTGAAAGAGATGCTAGCTAAAAATAAAAATAAAAAAAAGCAACCACTGTTCGTTTATGTAGTTTATATGGTAATGTTTTGGAATCTTGGGTCTAGAGTTTGACTCTAGAGAAATATCCTTCTTCATTTCAATCTTAACGTATGAACAATATAAAATATAATTCAGTTATTTCTTCATTTGGATTAGGACAAGTAATTTTGCATTCCTCTCTTAGTTAATTAATTTTAAATTACATCACACATCAATTTTATTAATTAATTATTAGAAACTAAATACTTTTCAGTAATTACCAATAAAATATTTTCATACTCCATAGTTTCATCCAGGTAAAATTGATCCTAGCCACGAAAAATATAATGCGTGTTATTTCTCAAAGTTTTCAGTAAAACAACAACATCTAATTCTGGGAAATAACTTTTCCTTGAGAATATTTAATTTGATGGAAAAAATACATCAATTAATAGTACAATTTGAAGAATTCATCTAAAAATAATCTTCTTTTGGTTCAAATTTATCTTCGCATATATGAAGCAACTTATAAATATTTTTGCGAGTTTCATATTTAGTTCTATTGATTTCCATTATAATTATTCTAACATTGAAAATACAGAAAAATATATGTGTAACCTTCTTAACACAGCTAGTAACTTTAACCAACATTCGGATGAATTCAAATTGCGTTATTTTACTTTTTAGTAATATTAAACACCTGAGCTACAACTAAATATCGCTAGTAGTCAGAGTATTTTTTTCGGTATTGTTTCTATATTGTGAATCAGTGCATATTTTCTGAATATATTTTCTAAGTTCAAAAAAATTTCTAAGTTCAGAAAAGTTAAGTTAAGTTAAGTTTTTTAAGAAAATTCTTTAGTGGCAAGCTTCTGGCATAATTCCAGAAGCTTGCCACTAAAGAATTTTCTTAAAAAAACTTAACTTAACTTACTTCTGAACTTAGAAATTTTTTTGAACTTAAAATTTTTTTTTTCAAAAATATAACTGATAAATATAGAACTTTCCCTATTTTTCAATAAGAGTTTTTCGATGAGTATGCATGTTGGGACGGCAGATAGGTGAAATATTTTGAAGAATTGTGGGTTTTGTGATACAAGCATGAAATTTGGCAGACAATTAGAAAGGGTATTTGTAAAGATATTTGCATATAGGGCCATTCCAGATTACATCCATGAGTGGTGTGGCCGCCATTTTAATGCATGGCTGCCAAAATATCTTGTCGAATACATATCTAATTTTTTTGAGCCAGAAGGCTCACATAATGGCCTGTGCAATATAGGTTTCGAAGTATAAATATATATATATATATATATATATATATATAATATATATATAGAGATATATTATATATATATATATATTATATATAATATAATATATATATATATATATATATATATATACTGTTCATTTAATGTTGACTACAGGTAATCCACCACCTTTCACATAGCATAACCATATTTTTCTACTTTCAGGTGTGACAATGGCCAAAGTTTACAAGTTGGTGGATCCCCTACAGGCCGGGCCATCAACACATGTTCAGGAAACTGATTGGAGGAAGTGCGTTATTTGCCAGGAAGACACATCAGAGGTGCTTCACTGTCCAGCTGATTTAGTATATTATAGATTCCAGTCCTAACATGTGACCAGCCACTGTACAGTCTGGCGAAGCAGATCCAATGGAGCTGGCCTTCAAGTTATGGCGAGAATCAATTCATAGTGATGTTTGGTGGCCTACACATCGTAGAGCTCCTCTAGGGCAACAGAATAACACGAGCACTCGTTCAGGCTGGGGTTGCTACCAGTGGAACAGCAGAATCGTTTTTGAAAGCATCCCACGTGACACGCACAAGACGGGCTCACCAAGTCACAGCCAGTAGCCTGTATCTACTTCAGCGGACTGCCTACAAGGAGTACGTCCATACTTTGGAAGATGCAAGCGGAGCGGTGCCATTTGAAGACTGGTCTGAATCTAGGTCCGCTGCATCTCCTCAATTCCATTTCTGGTCCTTAATCCTGCAGCTGGAGCTGGCTGTGATGGTCTACGTGAGAGCGATACGTGAGGGCGACTTCCTTCTCTACATACAGGCCCTGTCCAAGATCGTCCCTTGGTTCTTTGCACTCGACCATACGCACTACTCGAGATGGGTGCCTATCCACCTACGAGACATGGTGTCACTGAAGCAGCTCCATCCCGGTGTATATGGTAAGTTTCTGAAGGGGAAATTTGTTGTCAAGAAGTCAAAGCGTTCATTCTCTGCTATTGCTATTGACCAGGCCCACGAACAAAACAATGCTTGCGTCAAAGGAGACGGCGGTGCTGTGGGCCTGACAGAGAACCCTGCAGCTCTGCGACGCTGGATGGTATCTGGTCCAGAGATGGCTCGTTTAATTCAGGAATTCGAGGGGTTAACCGAGAACAGGCATGACAAAGATGAACGGCACCATGAACAGAAGAGCCATGCACAGATGGCATACTTACAGGATGTGCGATCGTTGAGAACAGCGATGACATAGATGGGGAACCCATTCGCTGAATACAGCAGTAATCTCCTTGTCCTGAACAGCAGAGACGGTGTGGATACAGCTGTGGCAGACGCAGTGCGGAAGATGGAAAAACTTGGACTACAGCAGTATGAGACATATGTTGAAAAGAGGCTTGTAAAGCAGACAGCGCCAATCACAGATCCCATCAAGCGGAACAACCTATATCTTTTTAGCAGCACACCGGTAAGAGAGAAGTCAAGGAAAGAGCTCCAGATGTCTTCCCTGAAGTACGACTGTTCGCTCTTCTCCAGGCTATACATTGCCTCTCAGATACGAAATGGTGTTCTAGACGAGTTCTTTCAGCACGAAAACCAGGCTTGTCCACCGTCTCTGTTTCAGATGGGTGGCCTAAGAACTGGAACCAAGTCAGACTTGATACCTTGCCTCGAAACCTTACTTCCAGTGAATGAGGATGTCTCCACCCC
>JABUQX010040764.1:35000-42500 GCA_015478945.1 Trachelipus rathkii
ATTTATAATTTATTTTAAACGGGTTTAAGCATAGCACCAACGTTATTTTAGTTAATTTTATTTAATTTTTTACATATCCAGTTTTACGTGAATAATTGTAAATTTTTTTTTCTTTCGTAAATTTGTGAGGGTGTACGAGTGAGTGTGCGAGTTTTAACTGCTAAACTTTTTCACATTTTTAAACATATTTATTAAAAATAGTTTTATATCTTTTTAACATTTTGTTTTTTTTTTAGTGTGAATAATTTTTAACCTGTTTTTTTTTTGTCTGTGTTTTTTTTTTGTTTGTTGTTTTTGTTTTGGTGTGGTTGTTTGTGCATGTGTGATGGCAGATTTGCGCAGGCGCGGGATTTCTATAGACTTTACTAACATCCGCGGCTTAACACTCTAACTCTGCATCCGTGGAATACCACCTCTCTAACTCTAACCCTATCCTTTTGCTCTTGTCTGAGACACAGATGGCTAAGAATTCATCCTCTAACTCGTTTTAATGTATCCAACTAATAACTTATTTCATAATTTCCGTCTAAAGGGTGGAGTATGTGCCTATGTAAACATAAACACTCCTATAACACGTCTTGAGAATCTCGAATCTCCTAACTTCGACATTCTGTGGCTTAAAATCTTTTCTTCCCTCCTACTACAAGAATCTTGTGCTTCTGCTACTGTTTCCCTAACAGAACAGATTTTCACGCCTTTTTGAATATCTTTCTACTTCTCACGAGAACTGTTATATAATTCTTCTCATCCAAATACTGAGGTCCTCTATTTAGAGGATTTCAATGTACACAACCCTGAATGGTTTGGGGTCCTCTCAATACTGATTTAGGTGGGCGATGGGGGGGGAAGCGAATCATTTAGTATTCTCAACGATCTGGAGCATCTAATTAAAGAACCCACACACGTTCCGGATGTCCTAACCAATTCTTTGAACACACTTGACCCTATGTTTCACCACTAGTCCTTCTCTATAAATACACCACCTCGCTCCTATTGTAAATCTGACCACCAGAACCTTATATCTCTTAATATTAATTAACTTTCTCTCCAACACTTCCATCCTGCCCTATATGCGGTTTTTCTGGCACTTGGATCGGGCCGATTGGGAGGGCCTTGCGTTGCTTCTACGCTAACTATAATTGGATGACTGCTTTGACTCTGGTGACGCTTCAACTTCTGCCGAATAAGGTGGGAGCTGTAATCACTAATGGGATGAGCGTTTCATTCCTTCTTCGACTAAATTTTTCTCTCCTCTAATCCCATGGTTCGATCGTGCTTGTTCCGTGGCCATTCAGGCTAGAGACAGTGCGTATCGGGGGTGGGAAAATTCTCGTCTTCTCCTAACACTCTCGCTTATTTTCATTCAGCTAGAAATCGTTGCAGGGATACTCTGCGACGAGCAAAGCGGGCTTTCTCAAACGAAAGTGCGCTAACTTCCTTGGTTTCTCCTACTGAACAAATCCTTTCTGGCCTCCTTGCAAAAACATCTCTACAATTCCTGTAAATCTGCCCTTTCCTCCTCTTATTCGTTATGATGGTTCTGTTGCTAATTCCTCCAACTGAAAAGGTCAATCTCTTCGGCCTTCTATTTTCCTCCAACTCAACCCTGGATGATTCTGAGCATTCTCCTCCTCCTCCTTCTCCTCTCAGGTGTCCTATGCCTTTGCCTGTGATTACATTTGATCGGTGCATGGGCTCCTGAAATCTATGAACGTTTAAGAAGGCGGGTGCCCGGATGGCATTCCTCCCGTTTTTTGAGGAGTGTGCTTCCGTGCTTTTCCCCCCCCCCCCCCCTTTCCTCTTCGTCAACTATATTCACTATGTTCACAACTAAACACTTTCCCTCACGCTGTTAGAAGCACGCACATGTCCAAGCTTATTCCGAAAAGGAAGCCGCTCTGATCCTTTTCTAACTATCGCCCTATAGCTCTCAACTGTATTCTACCTAAGATCTTTGAAACCCTTCTCAACGTCTCATTTCTTGGAGACCATCTGGATATCTCATTCACCTTCTTTCCGAATCTCCAGTACGGCTATTGCGGCGCTCGAGGTCTACTGGCGATATACTTTTCCTATCCTTACTGATTTATGGTTTTTCCGCCCTTAGGAACTATGGGAGACTTGCGTGGTGGCGCTTTGACATATCCAAAGCATTTTGACCCGGGTTGGCACGCGTCACTGCTCTCACAAGCTCCCCTTCCTTTGGGTTTCCATCCTTCTCTTTGCCTTACTTTTGTCTAGTTTCTCTCGAAAAAATCGCTCCAATGTCGCTGTTGTTGGACGGGCGACTTCTTCTTCTTTTCTGTCATTAGTGGTCTTCCTCAGGGTTCTGTCTTATCTCCTACTTATTCTTACTTTCTTCATTAATGATCTTCTCACTGCACATCTAACTCTAATCCACTCGTATACCGAATGACTCGACCCTTCATTCTCAACTCATTTCAATTCCTCGCTCCTTCTTTACTTCTAGAATTCCCTCTCGTCTTAATCTTTTCCGATTCTATCTCGCTGATCTGATAGAATTTCCGGGTGGGGTTCGTCTCAACCTTGGTGAAATTTAATTCTTTAAAAACTCAACTTCCTTACAAATCTCCTTCTCTAAAAACACCTTCCAACTTTCCTATCTCCTTTCGCGGTTCTCTCGTCTCTCCTGTTACAATATAAACATCCTTGGCCTTAACATTAACAAAAAAAATGTCTTGGAAACCTCACATCACACGGTTGCTAGGGCGGCCTCAAAGAAACTGGGAATTCAAGGGTGAGGCCTGTTGAGGATTTTTTTCTTCTTCCTCAAGTTTCACATGCAAATTATTGATATACAGCACTATAATCTCAATCTATGGATTTTGCATTCATAATTGAGGTTAGGCTCTGGTTTCCTCCGCTTTTGGGAAGGGTCCGAGTCAAAGGCCAAAAGAACCTTATAAACTGTCGTACTTTCACTTCAGCTTGATCGTCTCTCGTTGCGGCGTGATGTGGTGATTTATGTCTTTTCTATAGGTACCGCAAGCGGCAGAAATGCCGAGGAGCTTATCACTCGCGTACCACACCTTTACGGCGCCCGCGTAAGCAACAAAGGGGTGCTTGTCTGCGCAAATGAGTTTTGTGTGGTATCGGTAACTTCCAGGCTAAGTACGGCCTGCGGTGCTTCTTCTTCACTGCCACCTCTGTTCTGTGGAATTCTCTCCATCTTCTGTGTTTCCTGCTGAATTTAATCTCCCTCTCTTCAAAGCTTGCGTCTGTGCTCATCTGCGTAATTTGCATTAGTTGGTGAGATTCTGAGACGTGTAACACCCCCTGCTTGAATAGGGCTCTGCCCGTGATGGTGTGAATATAAAAAAAAAAAAAAAATATATATTATATATATATATATATATAAATATAATATATAATATATATATAACTATAATATATAAATATATATATTATATATATATATAAATATATATTTATATATATATATATACTATATATATATATGTTATATATATAATATATATATAATATATATTTATATATATATATATATATATATACTAATTATATATATATATATATATATATATTATATGTATATATATATATATATAATATATATTATATATTATATAATAATATATATATTATATTTTATATATATATATTACTATATATATATTATATATATAATATATATATTTATTCTTCTTAGAAATACCTAATCGCAGAACCTGTACAATTAGCCTGGACAACTTCTGCTATATCTGCGGAACGAGTTCACGTTTGCTAGCCCCATAGCCATAGGAAAGATTTCGCCCATCTGTAAAGAAGGCCTACAAACGTTATTTTGGAATTGAACTTGTAGATCAGTAGAAAGAATGGTGCACATGTTTGTTTTTCACAAACTTTGCTAATGTTAAATTGATAAATGGTGGAAAGGTAAAAGCTACTGCATATTGGTTTCGGAAGTACAATCGGTAATTAGAGGAAAAAAAGGACCAACACTAACCGATTGTTACTTTTGTTTGACAAATGTTAATGATTTTACGAATCGAAAATCTAAGAGACACATAGTGTACCTTAATTTAGCTTATGCAATCAGACCAATCCCACACTCCGAAACTCTTCCAGTACCTACAACACCAACAAATGAAGACAATGAAACAGATAGTGGAGACAGTGTGAGTGAAGAACGGGCATCTCCTGAAATAAATGATCCATCATACCAGTCAACAAGCTCTTCGACTCCACATTTCTTAACACCATAATATATGAATGACCTAGCTCGTTATTTAGGCCTAAGTGAACAAATAGCAGAACTATTAGGTTCGAGATTGCAAGAATGTAATCTATTGCAATCAGACACGAAAATTATTGAGTTTTAGACATAGTGAACGCATTTTTTCTTATTTTGGAAATAAAAATGTGATGACATTTTGCAATGATATTTATGGCCTAATGGATGCTTTGAACTTCACATACAAGTCACAGGAATGGAGACATTGTAGATGCCTCAAAATACAGTCTAAAGGGAGTTCTCCTCCACAATGTGAATATAATGCCATTTGTTCCAGTTGCCTATGCAAGTATGACTAAAGAGTCAAATGATAATTTAAAAAATATGCCGAACCTAATCAAATATAGTGAGCATAAGTTGAAAATATGTAGTGGCTTGAAAATAGTTGCCATGATTTGGGTATGCAACAAGGCTACACCAAATATGGATGTTTTTTGTGTGAGTGGGATAGTCGTAAAAGAAATTCCCATTATGTAAGAAAGATTTGGCCACAACGTAATATTGGAAAGTTTGGAGCAAAAAACATAGTCGTATGAGAAATTGGTAGCAATGAAGATGTTCTGCTGCCCCGTCTCCACATCAAGTTAAGGGCCTCATAAAAATTTGTTAGGGTAATGGATTTATCTGGAAAGCGTTTATCTGTACCTTTCAGAAAAGTTCCCACTTCTTTTCTCTGGCAAAAATAAAGAGGGCCGTGTTTGTGGGTCCAAAATAGAGAACTTCAGAAGGACTCAGATTTTGAACAATACTTGGCACCAAAAGAAAGCAAAGCATGGTCTTGTTTCAAGAAGGTAACACAAAACTTTCTGGGAAGAAAAAGAGCTAACAACTACGAAGAACTGGTTCAAGAAATGATAAATGCATATAGGGATTTAGGATGCAATATGTCTTTAAAAGTGCATTTTCTAGATTCACATCTACATTATTTTCTTGAGAGCTGCAGTGATGTTTCCGATGACCATGGTGAAAGGTTCCATAAAGAGATAATGACCATGGAAAATCGGTGTGAAGGGAAATGGATGCTTGCGATGCTTGCCAACTACTGCTGGAACATTATTCGAGACTGCAAAATTGAACACAAGAGAAAAAAATAAGCCCTTTAAATTTTGGGGGAAAAGAACATTTTGTTCATATTTTCTAATCTTAAATAAGTTTCTTTCATACAATATATAATTAATTTATTATTCTAGTTTATTATTTTGTTTTATACTGCATAAAATATTTCTGATTAATTTATAAGTTATTAAAGATACAAAAATGCATGAATTGCCTATATTAATACAAAAACATAGAAAAAAAAATTATAAAAACGCTCGTATGGGCTGTAGCTTTCGAAAGCACATGCGCGATACAGTAAAGTAAATTAATAGATTTTGACTTCAGGACCACTTACAATAAGAATCAGAATTGATAAGCCTAGAAAAATGAAATTAATTTTTTTGTGGAACAGTGGAATTATTCCATAAATTGTAAAACCATCCTTGTGCATAGTGGATGATGCATTAGGTTCTTGATATTTATCAGTAAAAACAATATATAATATTTAAAACAACTCCTCCGTGTCAATAAATATTTTGGCAGAAAAGATTAATAGCTTCACAATTCTCTTAAATGGGATACATGCATATAAAAGATGAGATTGCTTGGTAAAATTTTTAATAAATGTAATCCCATTGATAAACGAAAATGATGCTAAATATGTCAGTGTCAACCAATGATTAACAAATCTTTAATTGTTTTTAAATATTTTAGAGGAAAGATAAAAAAATTTAAATTACAGAAATACAGTTTTCCATTAAAGCTGGCAGTCAAAAACTAAGCGGCAACAATCCGCTTACAACATGATCCCACCACCTTAATCACCTTATTGTGGTGTTGTAATTGTCAATTAACGAAACTGATCTTTCTCATATGTTCTCTTTTTTCAACTATAGGCAGAATTGACTTGCAAAAAGCCTTCAATAATATATATATATATATATATAATATATATATATATTATATATATAATAATATATATATATATACTATATATATATATATATATATATACTATTATATAATATTTATATATGACATTTTATGACACACCTCTGTGACGGACTTAAAAGTTTGTCAGCAGCAATCCGTGACGTCCACGCTCATTGAATTTATAGAAATAGCTGTATCGTGAGCTGAATCACATTGTCTATGACAAACCACGTTTTTCTAACCCGAAAAGCAAACAATATCGTAAGCGGATATGTGATCAGGTAAGTCATGTTTACTGAAATTAGATCAAAACGTATAAATAAATTTCACACCATCTAAACTCTTGTCATTGTAATTACTATTATTTATAATTTTGTGAATATAAATTAAGACCCTCAATAGTTTAAAATTAATCAAAACTTTTGGCATCTTGTTAGCACAATTACATAAAATGTTCTTAAATTTTCTTAAATTACAAAACATGCCATAAACAAATTATTATTATTTTCGCTTTTATTCTTATTATTATTTTATTATTATTATTATTAATTATTATTATTATTATTCTTATTATTATTATCTCATTAATTATTATTAATTATTATTATTATATTATTATTAATTATGCTCTATTATTATTCTAGTTTCATATTACTTATTATTATTCAAAGCAAAGAATTTTTTAAACCTTTTTTCATAATATTAAAGTTCATACTGAGGGGCGTGCCCTTAATTAAGGAAATAAATTTCTGGATCAAACTAGTGAAGCAGACCATACCTCAAAGGTTTCAAACCGTTACGTTTAAACTACCCCAAATGTAATATATATATATATAATATATATATATATATATATATATATATATATATATATATATATTATATATATATATATAATATTTATATATATATATATACTAAGTTTGGTATCTCACGGGCAGCGCCCTATCTGAAGAAAGAGAATTTCAAGGAATTTTCTTCCTAGGAATCCGCTTGAGGGCATCGAACCAGCATTTTCAGACACTTGAGCCAATCGCTTTACCATTTTGCCACGGTAGCATAGAGGCAGTTTACATTCCAAATAATAGTAGATAGTTTATAAATAAGTGGATTTTATATAAATATTAATAAATAATATAATGGAATGGATTTAAAGGGAACAAAAATTAAAATTAAAATGAAAATGAAAATGAAAATGAAAATTAAAATTAAAATTAAAATTAAAATTAAAATTAAAATTAAAATTAAAATTT
>JABUQX010040765.1:0-2500 GCA_015478945.1 Trachelipus rathkii
GATCTGTTTTACTTTTCATAAGTGTAGTTAAAAGAATCAAGCAGCTTCCTTTCCGTGCCATAAAATCTCCTCTAGAATATATAATTTCAAGTTCAGATTTGAGTTCAAGATGTTAAAAATGGTTAGTTAGTCTTTTTTACTGCACTGTGGGAAATCGAGGTTTCTATAAAATTTAAAGTTTTCACGCTCGAAAAGTTGAGCTGATACTAGATGATCACTAAACGAAAACCTTTATTTAGAGTGAGATATTATTATGTCATACACTTCATACTCTACAGCTTTTTTAATTTGTAGTAATTGGAAGCATTTAACTATCCTCTCTTTCACTCATAAACATCAATACGTTCCCTCAATTATGGTGGTCATACTGTTTATAATCTTAACTAATTGTAATTGTAGTTCACTCACAGCTTGTTTTATGAGAATTTACGTTCTTGGATTTTCTTGATGATTTTATATAGGAAACAATCTACGTGTTGCCCATTATATGGCGAAAAATAGTGCCGCCAAAATACAAAAGTAGGATCAGTCAGTCAATAGTCTTTGCAAACCTCCTGCTCTCGTGTTCCTCGTTGTTTGCTTTCGTTTCGAATTTTGTTTAAAGCACTCTAACAATGGTTCTTTGTTCAAAAACCATGTTTACAGTTCGGATTTAAAATTCCATTTTGTTTTAACAGTTTTTAGAAACCGTCCCAATAATTTCATCTAATACAGAGCATCATCTCTGAGGAAGAGTGTGAAAAAAGGTAGGAATTAGTCGATAATATTTATTTTCTAAAAGAATTCTCCAACTTCTGGAATATATATATATATTTAAGTATATATATATATATATATATATATATATATTATTATATATATATATATATATATATTATAATATATATATATAATATATATATATATATATATATATATATATATAATAATTCTATTATTAATAATTATTAATAAAATTATTTTAAATATTACTTCCCAATAATTTTATTAAAATAATAATAATAATATATTAATAATAAATAATAATATTAATAATAATAATATTAATAATAATAATAATAATAATAATAAATAATAATAATAATAATAATAATATAATAATTTATACTAATAATAATAATATACAAAAAAAAAATAATATATACTAATACTAATTATAATACTAATACTAATACTAATAAAAATAATAATAAAAAAAAGAAAAATAATCAAAATATAATAAGCAATAATAATAAGAAAATAATGATAATTAAGAAATAATGATGATATAATAATAATAATAATAATATTATAATATAGCAATCGTTATAAAATATTGAAATTAAATAATAATAATAATAATAATAATAATAATAATAATAATAATTAATTAATAACTATAATAATAATAATAATAAATAATAATAATAAATAATAATAAATGTACGACAATTTACAAGGCGAAAACGCAAATCGCTCCAAACTACGTAATATTTTATTGTATCACTGCCAGGCGTTATTTTTACATGACTATAGGAGGTAGGACTGGAGCGAAAACGATTTCGCTCGCTCTCGCGCTTCTTTTATAAATAGAAATTCAAAAGTAACTACGTTACAAACGATACGAGTAAAGTTTTTATTCATTTCATTATTATTAATGAAAATCATCGTACTTTTCTGCCTTATTACAAAACAGTTTTTAAGAATATTGGATGATTATTTATTATTATTGAAACATGGTGTTTTAATTAACTGTTATAATTCAGAATTTATGCTTATATTAATGAAGGAGGGAGGAGCGGTCGCTCCTATACACGAGTCGCCCCTGATATATATATATATATATATATATATATATAATAATAGTATATATATATATATATATATTACGTATATTATTATATATATTATATAAATATATATTATAATAATATATATATATTATATATATATAATTATATATATATAAAAGAAAGAAGTTGAAATTAATATTACATATTCATTCCATTAAATATGTCACAATAATAAAAATCAAAGTTTTAAATTTTAAAGTTTTGTCATTATCTTTTTTTCAAATTTTCCCTCAAAAATAAAAAGTTTGAACAAAAAAGAATTTTTTTTCTTTTTAGAAAGAATAAAAATATTAAAATAATTATAAAAAAAAGTTAAACTTCTTTCCTCAAATTTCAAATAATTCCCTTAATTTGTCCTTGTTTTGAACCTTAGGTTTTTTTATTATTATTTTTTGAAAAAATAGAATAAAAAAAAACAAAATAGATAAAATATGTAAAAAAAAAATAAATAAAATAAAATAAATAAATAAATAAATTAAAAATATTATAAAAAAATTGTAAAGTCTTTTTACCTTTTCCTTTTTTTTAATTGACAAATCCATGAATCCTAAAAAGGATTTAGAGAGGATTAAGAAGGTTTATAAAGATATTAAATAAAAATTTTTTTATAAACTTTTTACAAGAAAATGGATTTATTTTTATTTCTTGATTTAATTTTTTTCCTTTTA
>JABUQX010040765.1:5000-7500 GCA_015478945.1 Trachelipus rathkii
ATCCCTATATGCCCTTATTATTTCTTGAACCAGTTCTTGTAGTTATTAGCTCTTTTTCTTCCCAGAAAGTTTTGTGTTACCTTCTTGAAACAAGACCATGCTTTGCTTTCTTTTGGTGCCAAGTATTGTTCAAAATCTGAGTCCTTCTGAAGTTCTCTAATTTGGGGACCCACAAACACGCCCTCCTTTATTTTTGCTACAGAAAGACGTGGGAACTTTTCTGAAAGGTACATAAACGCTCTTCCAGATAAATCCATGACCCTAACAAATTTTTTAATGAGGCCTAACTTGATGTGGAGACGGGGCAGCAGAACATCTTCATTGGCTACCAATTTCTCATACACTATGTTTTTTTCTCCAACTTTCCAATTACGTTGTGGCCAAATCTTTCTTACATAATGGGAATTTCTGTCACGACTATCCCACTCACACAAAAAACATCCATATTTGGTGTAGCCTTGTTGCATACCCAATATCATGGCAACTATTTTCAAGTCACCACATATTTTCCACTTATGCTCACTATATTTGATTAGGTTCAGCATATTTTTCAAAATATCATATGACTCTTTAGTCATACTTGCATAGGCAACTGAAACAAAGGCATTATATTCCCATTGTGGAGGAGAACTCCCTTTAGACTGTATTTTGAGGCATCTACAATGTCTCCATTCCTGTGACTTGTATGTGAAGTTCAAAGCATCCATTAGGCCATAAATATCATTGCAAAATGTCATCACATTTTTATTTGCAAAATAGGAAGAAAAATGCGTTCCCTATGTCTAAACTCAGTAATTTTCGTGTCTGGTTGCAATAGATTACATTCTTGCAATCTCGAACCTAATAGTTCTGCATTTTGTTTACTTAGGCCTAAATCACGAACTAGGTCGTTCAGATATGCTTGTGTTAAGAAATGTGGAGTCGAAGAGCTTGTTGACTGGTATGATGGATCATTTATTTCAGGAGATGCCCATTCTTCACTCACACTTTCTCCACTATCTGTTTCATTGTCTTCATTTGTTGGTCTTGTAGGTACTGGAAGAGTTTCGGAGTGTGGGATTGGTCTGATTGCAGAAGGCAAATTGGGGTACACTATGTGTCTCTTAGATTTTCGATTCGTAAAACCAAGAACATTTGTAAAACAAAAGTAGCAGTCAGTAATGTGGCCCTTTTGCTCCTTCCATACCATAGGCACTATAAACAATGTGCAGCTACCTATACCTTTCCATAAGTTTATCAATTTAATATAGCATAGTTGACTACACACATGGCACCCATTCTTTCTACTGATCTACAAGTTCAATTCCAAAATAACGTTTGTAGGCCTTCTTTACAATGGGCGAAATCTTTTCCTATGGCTATGGCTAGCAAACGTGAACTCTCCGCAGATATAGCAGAAGTTGTCAGGCTTATTTCTACAGGTTCTGCGATTAGGTATTTTCTAGAAAGAATAATATATATATATATATATATATATATATATTATATATTAATATATAATATGAGTATATATATATCTAATATATATATATATATACTATATTATATATATATATAATTATATCATATATAATATACCATATATATATATAATATTATATTATATATATAATATTGTTTTATTTATATATGTTTTGAGATTATATATTTTTTATAAAATATATATATATATATATATATATATATATATATATATATATATATATATATATATAAATATATATATATACTAAAAAAAAAAAATATATATATATATATATATATTATATATATATATTTATTTTTTTTTTTTTTTATAGTTGTCACCACCACTCACGGCAGAGCCTTTTTAAAGAAAAAAAACAAAGGAAAAAAAGGGGGTTTTACACGTCTCAGAAGCTCACCAACTAATGCAAATAACGCAGATGCGCACAGACGCAAGCTTTGAAGAGAGGGAGATTAATTCAGCAGGGAAACCAGAAGATGGAAGAGAATTCCAACAGAACAGAGGTGGGCAGGAAAGAAGGAAGCACCGCAGCGTATAGCCTGGAGTTACCGATATCCCCACAAAACTCATGCGCAGACACAGCACCCCTTGCTGCTACGCGGGCCGCCGTAAGGTGGTGGTACGCGAGTTACAAGTTCCTTCGAGCATCTGCCGCTGCGGTAACCTATAGAAAAGAGATTAAAACAACCAACATCGCGCCGCAAAGATAGAGGGTCAAGTTGAAGTGGAAAGTACGGAACAGTTTATAAGTCTTTTTTGGCCTTGACTCGACCCTGTCCAAAGCCGGTGAAACCAGACCCCCCAGATATGAGAGGCATACTCCATACAAGGCGGATGAGGCCTTGTATAGCTGCGTAACTGAGAAGAAGAAAAAAAGTTCCGCAGTTTAAACAAAACTCCAGTTTCTCTGAGGCCCGCCCTAGAACCGTTGTGAATGTGAGGTTTCCAAGACAATTTTTTTTGTAAGTTAAGGCAAGGATGTTTAATATTGTTAACAGAGAACGAGAGAACGTC
>JABUQX010040765.1:15000-22500 GCA_015478945.1 Trachelipus rathkii
TCCAGTTCTTGGAACACCCATCTGAGACAGAGACGGTGGACAAGCCTAATTTTCGTGTTTAAAGAACTCGTCCAGATCACCATGAAGTATCTGGGAGGCAATGTATAGCCTGGAGAAGAGCGAGCAGCCGTACTTCAGGGAAAACATCTGGAGCTCTTTTCCTGACTTCTTCTTACAGGTGTGCTGCTGAAAAGATGTAGGTTGTTCCGCTTGATGGGATCTGTGATTGGCACTGTCTGGTTTACAAGCCTCTTTTCAACATATATCTCATACTGCTGTAGTCCAAGTTTTTCCATCTTCCGCATTTCGTCTGCCACAGCTGTATCCACAACGTCTCTGCTGTTCAAGACAAGGAGATCACTGCTGTATTCAGCGAAAGGGTTCCCCATCGCTGTTCAACGATCGCACACCCTGTAAGTATGCCATCTGTGCATGGCTCTTCTGTTCAGGTGACGTTAACCTTTGTCATGCCTGTTCTCACCTAACCCTCGAATTCCTGATTAAACAAGCCATTTCTGGACCAGATACCATCCAGCGTCGCAGAACTGCAGGGTTCTTTGTCAGGCCCACAGCACCGCCGTCTCCCTTGATGCAAGCATTGTTTTGTTTGTGGACCTGGTCAATAGCAATAGCAGAGAATGAACGCTTTGATTTCTTGACAACAAACTTCCCCTTCAGAAACTCACCATATACACCAGGATGGAGCTTCTTCAGTGACACCATGTCTCGTAGGTGGATAGGCACCCATCTCGAGTAGTGCGTATGGTCGATTGCAAAGAACCAAGGGACGATCTTGGACTGGGCCTGTATGTAGAGAAGGAAGTTGCCCTCACGTATCGCTCTTACATAGACCATCACAGCCAGCTCCAGCTGAAGGGTTAAGAACCAGAAATGGAATTGAGGAGATGCAGCGGACCTAGATTCAGACCAGTCTTTAAATGGCACCGCTCCGCTTGCATCTTCCAAAGTATGGACGTACTCCTTGATAGCAGTCAGCTGAAGTAGATACAGGCTACTGGTTGTGACTTGGTGAGCCCGTCTTGTGCGTGTCACGTGGGATGCTTTCAAAAGAGATTCTGCTGTTCCACTGGTAGCAACCCCAGCCTGAACGAGTGCTCCTGTCCAGAAGATCTCCGAGGACATTGAGGGAGACCATCTCGATGTGTAGGCCATCAAACATCACTATGAATTGATTCTCGCCATAACTTGAAGGCCAGTTTCATTGGATCTGCTTCGCCAGACTGTAGAGTCAAAACCAATAAGAAACTCAGCAATTGTTCGGTACCCTGCTCCCGGCGTGGCACGTGCTGACTCAGCTGGACAGTGAAACACCTCTGATGTGTCTTCCTGGCAAATAACGCACTTCCTCCAATCAGTTTCCTGAACATGTGTTGATGGCCCGGCCTGTAGGGGATCCACCAGCTTGTAAACTTTGGTCATTGTCACACCTAAAAGTAGAAAAATATGGTTATGCTACGTGAAAGTTGGTGGGTTACCTGTAGTCAATATTAAATGAACAGTATATATATATATATATATATATATTATATATATATATATATATATTATATATATATATTATATATATATATATATATATATATATATATATATATATATATATATTTATACTTCGAAATCAATATTGCACAGGCCATTATGTGAGCCTTCTGGCTCAAAAATATTAGATATGTACTCGACAAGATATTTTGGCTGCCATGTTTTAAAATGGCGGCCACACCACTCATGGATGTAATCTGGAATGGCCCTATTTGCAAATACCTGTGCAAACACCCTTTCTAATTGTTTGCCAAATTTCATGCTTGTATCACAAAACCCACAATTCTTCAAAATATTTCACCTATCTGCCGTCCCAACATGCATACTCATCGAAAAACTCTTATTGAAAAATAGGGAAAGTTCTATATTTGAATCAGTGTATATTTTCTGAAAAAAAATTTTAAGTTCAAAAAAATTTCTAAGTTCAGAAAAGTTAAGTTAAGTTAAGTTTTTTAAGAAAATTCTTTAGTGGCAAGCTTCTGGAATTATGCCAGAAGCTTGCCACTAAAGAATTTTCTTAAAAAACTTAACTTAACTTAACTTTTCTGAACTTAGAAATTTTTTTGAACTTAGAAAATATATTCAGAAAATATGCACTGATTCAAATATAGAACAATACCGAAAAATACTCTGACTACTAGCGATATTAGATTTAGCTTCAAGGTGTAATATTACTAAAAATAAAATACGCAATTTGATTCATCCGAATGTTGTTAAGTGTACTAGCTTTGTTAAGAAGGTTACACATATTTTTTCTGTATTTTTCAATGTTAGAATAATTATAATGGAAATCAATAGAACTAAATATGAAACTCGCAAAAATATTTATAAGTTGCTTCATATATGCGAAGATAAATTTGAACCAAAAGAAGATTATTTTTAGATGAATTCTTCAAATTGTACTATTAATTGATGTATTTTTTCCATCAAATTAAATATTCTCAAGGAAAAGTTATTTCCCAGAATTAGATGTTGTTGTTTTACTGAAAACTTTGAGAAATAACACGCATTATATTTTTCGTGGCTAGGATCAATTTTACCTGGATGAAACTTAGACAAAACACTATTTTGGGAAACGAGAATTCTGAGACATAATAGAAATAAATGAACACGATCACGCGCTTTCAAAGGAATTATTTTTAAGATAAACAATAACGATCAGGAAGCTCACTATTGGAGTAAATGAGAAAAGATATAGTTAATGAAAAGATATCTTTAATCCGAGCTAAACTATTAATATAAAACATTATAAAAAACTTAAAAAACTTAAATTACGATAGTGGCCTTTCTTACTAATCTAAAAACTAAAACTGTTTTTATATAATTAATTTGAGAAAAAAATCTTTCAAATCATCGCTTAACAATTGACTTTTTTATTATATTTAAATATTTATACATTGAGACGTTATTAATTTTAATTTGTTCCCTTCTAATATATTTACTAAGATGACTGTAGATATAGAAATTAATAGTGTGGTAGCGAGTAATTTAATTGATGAGTAATACTGTTAATAATGAGTTAAGAGGGTCTTTTTTATTTGAGTAAATTAGGGTAGTTGAATATAATACAAGATAAAGAAAGTGGGGTGTAGGGTAGTGGTTAACAGGGATATATCTAAGTAAGTGATTAATATCGTGAGTATTATATACTTCTTATATAAGAATATTAATAAGATAAATGTAAAGTTTAAAGGATTTTTATTTTGTTTTTTTGTAAATTATCACGGATAATACATAGGGTTCGGATTATATTTTTTGTAAAATAAATTTTTAGGGGTTATATAAACTATATTATTATTATATTATTTCTTTATATATCACACATCCTAATCATATCCCGGAAGGCAGCCATCAACTCACCTATTTATTAGAATATTATTATTCAAATTATTGTAGTTCCGGCTTTTATTTTAAAAATTGGTTAAAATCCGCTTACAATTATTATGATATGGCTGCCACCAACGTATGGGGCTGTCTCGAAGTGAGATGGTGAGGTAGGACGTAGTGTAGAGTAAATCTAAAGTAAGAATAATAGTTAAAAAGTTAAGTAAGTAAGTTAGATAAGTAAGTAATATAGTTAGATGTTAAAACACATGGCATTCGAATGGTAATATAGAGTTGCGGTGCCAGGAGAGGCGAAAGAGGTATCACATTAAAAGATTCTTTACCGCGTATATGAGAGAGAAAATAAATAGAAGAAGAAAAGTTAAGAGAGAGAAATGATATGGAATGATATGCGAACTTTAATAGATATGATATTTTGCGTCCAGGACGAGGAACTTGAAGGAAATTATGGAGAACACCGATATTTTGTGAGATGAGTGTATGAATTGAAGAAAAGAGATAATAATGGCATATGAGCTGATAACAATAACAGAGGAAAATGATGAAAAAAGGTTTGCTGATTTGTTGAAGTAAATATATATAATTCAAATGACATAAAGGAGGGTAAAACTGTGTTATGGTGAGGATTTCAGTGAAATGATTATGGAACCCGATAAAACTGAGAAGTACCTCTAACTCTCTAAAAGGAGAAAGAATTTGTTAAGAAAAGCAAAAAACAGTAGAAAAATGAAATTGATATTACCAAGACTAGATGAGTTTAATATTTAATGTGGTGAAGGATTGAATGGAGTGAGATGTAAAAGAGAGAAGCGATGTTAAATAAGGTGGTGTAAATGGGAAAAATGAGAAGAATAATTGGAAACATGTGATGAAAAAATGAGAAGAATGTAAATAAGGTGGTGAATGGAAAAAATGGGAAGATTGAGAAAGGATTAAGAAAGAAGAGATAGAATTCTAGAATAAGGAGAACATGACAGAGAATGAAAAGTAAAGAAGACTCATTTAAAATATGTATAAGTTCGGAAGGAAGAATGAAATGTTGTTATTTAGAGGTTGAGGGATAATTACCGGGATACTAGGGATCTGGTTCTGAGTTCTTGAACACGTAGAAAGTGAAAAGGAGTTGTGTTGATTCGACATCTCCAAAAATAATAATTATATATATATTATATATTATTATAATATATATATATATATATATATATTATAATTATATATATTTCAAAATTTGATAGGTAAATCCTTTTTTTTCAAAACTCGATTGCACTGAACGAAATTTGTCTCATTCCATCTTAACACTATGCAAGGAGTGCACTGATTTTTGATTGGCTAATGATAGGCGTGACGTGCTAGTCACACCTTATTAATTTATATAAGGCTTATATAGAGGCCTTCTTTTTTGAGGGAATTGTTTTCATTTATGGCAATTGAAAGTTTTTGTTCCATCATTAAACTTTGTTGCTTTAGGAATCCACATCCATTTCAGAAGACGAATCATACCAGATCAAAGTCACTGACGTGAAGGATTAGTTCTTTGAGCAAATGGGAATGGGGATGAGGAGGAGAATCAATACAGTTCGGGATGAAAATTGTCATCAAAGTCTATAGTACGTAATTGTCGAGGTCTTAAGTGAATGATAGAAGGCTCATGTCTAGGGTTCATGTCTAAAGTAGGACGTATAGTGAGAAGTAGGAGAAGAGAAGGATTGTTAATGTCTACATTACTAGCTCCATCTAACAATTATGAAAACACAACCAAAAGAACATTAAGCATAGGAATTAATAAGTAAATACGATAGCAGATGAGGCAATATGATTCAAGGATGAATTGGAATAATCTATGAGACTATTCCAAGTTGTTTTAAGAATTTAATTAAGTAAGATGTTTGGGAAGGAATGAATTAAATTAATTATTAACCACCGGTACTCTATAGTAAGGGAAATTATTACCTTTAATATTCATACGCATTGGGAAGGAGAAAAAAAAATACTAAAATTGATACCAATTAATTAGTAGTTAAGGTACATCCTTGACTCAAAATATATTATTCGAAAAATAAACATAGTTTGAGAAGAAAGATACATGCCAATATAATAGTATTCACATGAAAGCAGACATGAATATAGGTAAGAGTAGTTGGAATTAGTTACCATTTATAATAAGATTCCTCAAGAGGAAATATATATATATATATATTATTATATATATATATATATATATATATATATATATAATATATATATATATATATATATATATTATATAATATATATATATATATATTATATAGATATATATATATAAAAATATATATATATATATATATATATATATATATATATATATAATATTACGAGTTTTATAAAAATAATTTCTCATCAAAATTTTAAAATTGTAATTAAGATTCGATTTCGATAAATAGATTTAAACTTTTTTTTTTTTTTCAAAATTTCCCTAAACGCCTCCCTCTCAATGGTTCAAAAATGTGTTTATATTTTACATCGGTTATTAATCTCGTTTAGTAATGTTTAATAACAAAAGTTTTCTGATGGAGATTAATTAATTATAACGTAATTAATGTAAGATATTTACCAGGCTTTGGAAGTTATCATTTGGCAAGCGGTAAAAAAGTATCTGCTAAGGTTCAAGCTAAAAATTATTTAAGTCTGATAGGCTTAATATCATTATTAATATTGTTAGGGATATTAATTATTAATTTTCAATATTTATTATTTTTTTTTCGATTATTTTTTAATTATTATTTATTATATTAAATTAATTATTATATAATTATTTTATTTAAATATTTATTAATTATTATTTTATTATTATTATTAATATTAACATTATTATTTCATCAGAATCAATTATTAATTACTAATTGTTGCAAAGAAATTTTTATTTGGCAAGATTTGTGAAAAAAGTTATGAAAAAAGATTTTCTTATTAGATACGAAACCTCACGTTCCTTATATGTACTTTAAATATATAGTATTTAATATTATATATATATTATATATATATTATAATTAAAATAATTAATATATAATAATATTAATATTATACTATTTATATATATATATATATATATAATAATATATATATATATATTAATATATTACATTAATACTATATTATATATATATATTAATATATATATATATAATATATATATATATATATATAATATTATAATATATATTATATAAATATATATATATATAAATATATTTAATATATATATTATATATATTAATTAATATATAATATATATTATATTATATATATATATATAATATAATTATTATATAATATATATATATATAGTATAATTTTTTAATTATAAATAATAAATATTTTATAGGAAAAATCAGTTAGAATAAAATAAATAAATTTAATGAATAATTAACAAAATTATATTATTAACTATTCTATACCTATTAACAATATTTTTGAGTAGACAGGGTTATACATACTTTCCCTAGATACGCTTTATATATGAAGTGATATTATAACGAAAGTTAAATTAATTTTTTTAGGCGAATTTTATTAAGTAATTACAGTTGATCGGATTGACTAAATTACGGAGGTTTTAGTTCGTAATTCATAAGTTATTTGTAATTAATGGGGATTAGCTAGATATATATTTAATATTAATTATTAATATATATATAATATAATTATATTTAATATATTATATATATATATTATATATATATTAATTAAATATATATTATATATATTAATATATATATATTAATATTTATTATAATAATCTTCCTATATAATATATATAATATAATATATATTTATATTAATATATATATTGAAATAGTAATAGATAGTTGATAGTGGTATAGACGCAAGTCCTATACCGTTATGGAGAAAATTATGAAATAACAGCTGAAAGCCTAAGAACTTTGGAACGGTGGAGAAATACCCATTGGAATAAAGTTGCGTCACTTTATAGAGTTATTGCAAATAGATAGGAAATTATAATAGACATCTTTGAATAAAGCTTATGATATAAATGAGTAAGAGTAGAATAATAAAATCAAAAATTTATAAATATTTTTTAGAATTTTTTTTTAATAA
>JABUQX010040765.1:27500-51071 GCA_015478945.1 Trachelipus rathkii
TTACTTCCAGTATCAGTTCTTCTTACTTATTTTCTCAAATAAATTTACCAAATTATTTCTTCACTCAATCCAATTCCGTAGAGGCAGCCTCACGTTGGGCGCCAAATATAAGTAATGGTGTCTGTTGTTAAACCGCCGATTGAGCTGGAGTCGCGATAGCGTTAGCTATTTTGCAACCTCAAGGAATTGAGGATTCAACTTAAAGGCAACTATATTTTAGTTTTATTTTCAATGCTTACAACTTTATGCAAATATAGAAAAGAAATATAAAAACGTAATATATAGTTATGAAAAAAAAATTTTTTAAAGAAGTTTGATTTAGTTTTTAATCTGGGTTTAAAAAAAAAAAAAAAAAAAAATCAAAGAATCTCCCTTCCCCTTGCCAAAAAAAAAAAAAAAAAAAAATTATTACCTGTCAAGGTACTTTAAACAAAATACAATTTCTGTTATCCTTATCCTTTCTCTTTAGTACAAAAAAAAAAAAAACTCACTATTTTATTGCAGCTCATTTTAATGTCTGAGAGCCCTCCCTTGCTTCTTTGAAGGGTTAGGCTCTAAAGTTGCAAATTCTTCAAGTTGTACTTCAACACATCAGTGAAATTTCTACATCGATATTGCCCAAATCTTCTATTCAGGATTACCACTCTTAGTTCCAGGAATAAAATAAAAAACTGAAAAATAAATTATTATAGACTCATTAAATGTCTACCCATTACTCCTCTAACTACACCTCTATTCCTATTATTACACTTTTCATCTAATTTTGGCAATCCCATCTTCTGTAACTTCCTACCTGGAGAGTCTCCAGTTTTTTTTTCCTCTTGTCCTCTTCAAATAACTAAGATAAACAATTCAACCCTTTGCCTATAGCTCCATTTATAAAATTTTGAAAAGAAGTTGTATTTTTTTGCTTTCCTAAAAAAATATCGGCACAATGTGCCAAATATATACCTATCCAGATACGTTGATAGGCATATGATATTTGTGTTTATTTATTTATATTTTTTTATTATCCCTATCCCGGTTCCCTTTTCTAATCCGCTCTCACCAATCCATAGATGTGAAATGAATAAGTGCCGCAATGCTAAAAGTGGGATTTTGCAAGCCACCAAGAAAATAAACCTATACGCTTTTACTCACATACTTACTATATAGCCGAAGTTTATTTTTCTCCTTATCAACAAGCTTGCGTACACACCTGAAAATGAATGTAATAACCCAAATTCAATGAGAAAAAGTTCACCAAAACCGCCAAAAAACTACTCATAGTTAATCTTTAATTCCAATGATTGCAATTTCATAAGCTTAGCTAACAGATCTACTTTTACGATTCCTCCTTCAATTCTATCCCTCATTTAAAAATAACTTTTGACAATGAGCATTCAAGCATTTATTTTAAATGTAATCTCTTTCAACATGTATTATCTTCAATAGCTTGGATGATGTGCTTCATGAACTAAAGAGCGAAGTTGGGACAGATGCATCTCTCGAAAAGTTTGTTACAGAACTCTAAATTTTTAGCTTGCTTCACTAACAAACGCAACCAGCATTTATTCGCGAAAACAGTTCTTTTTTATTGTAAAATTGAATTAGCCAAGAGTTGTGACAGAGGGATTAGGTTAGGTCGAAGAGGAAACGCTCAAGTCATTTTTCAGAGTGCCGTAAAATATCGAGAAGAGATTATACAATTGCCATAAAAAAACATACGATAAAACGTAAAAGATAATGTGTATAGAGTTCTGAATGAAGTGACGGTCACATAGTCTCCGCTAGTGAAATATTATGTCTAGATGCCGTGCTACCGACACGCTGGCTTATCATAAGCGTCCGTGAGTGTTTTATAGAAAATCATTAAGGGGCAAATAATCATGTTGGCATGGAAGGATTCCACGCAATTCTGATGCCGAAGAGGCTCTCCAGTCAGGAGAAATATGTTGAATTGGCAAGAGATGTGAGCTAGATGCAATTTAAATCGTTGAGATATGGATGACTAATAATTGCACCTTTGCGTATGAGTTCCGTCTAGGATACATCTTTTCATTAGTGAGTATAGAATGTCCACTTTTTTCTAACAATGTTTTAGGTAAGTACATCTACGCTACTTGAAAAAGATGGCTATTAGAATTCACATTATCAGAGCTTCTCCTAGTGATGCTCTTGGACTGACATCTAGGCTTGTTTAAGTGTGTTAGAAGAGCAATATGTGATAGAAATGAGCTGACAATGAAACGTATATAGTAGGTTAATGGCGTGTCTGAAGGAAGTTAGGGATTAAATTACAGAGAATAATGAAACATATTGAGCTAGGTTTTTTGTCATCATAGAAAGGATGCAATAGAATAGTTCAGTTGATTAACGCGAGAGAATTGTCTACCAAGTCGGTGAGAGTGTTTCTATAGAACTCGAACGGCATGGAGTCCTGGATGATAACAATGGCTGCGAATTTACTTACTCAGAAATAAATATAATGAGAAGGAAAGAAAACAATGTGAGTCTGGTAGGATCTCCCATAAGCGAGAATAACAAGGTGCACTTATTATCCAATATAAGTGAGTGCGTATTCACTCGGCGGATGTAATTTATGTAGAGGGACTTATCTTAGTATCGTGAACACTCAAAGGCTAGTTGAACAAATGGACTAAACTCTCGCTGCCTGACCCGATATGCAATAGAGGAACGCGTTCCCGTCGCACGGATCCAACTGAAGTCCTAAGCTGTGATGTATTTCCTGACTGACCATTAACGAATGCTTCAACTTAATGTAAATTAGATTTCTATGGACCAAGGTTTATAAGGCTGAAGGCTTTACTGTCCCCTCTTGTCAGACTGTAACGCTATTCTTCTACTACTATTCTTTTTCCTGATGTCGTCCTAAGTAACCTTTTACCCCGCTTTCTATGCTGTAAAATTAAAAGAGAATATAAATCATATATAAATATACTATAATATACTATACTAGTACTAAATAAAATACTTACAGTATATATTTCTTATAGAGTCATGTTAATGTTACGACCTCTGTTTATCCAGCTCCTCTCTCTTTGCCTATCTTTAATCTGAACTTGAATCACCAACAAAATACTTTCCTTCAATCTTCAACTTCCCTAAATAGATAATTATTTTCTATTGTCATTGCCATTGATTCTATTTAACTACCCTCTGTAAATAATATTTATAAAACATATTCTAATTGTAAATTACCCTATTGTTATAGTATTTTCACCATGTCCTAGGTATTATGATATTGACCTGACTCCTAGCAGTATGAGCAGTCGTCATGTCGTCATTCTCTACCATCTAATCTAGCACTACGTAACTAAGACTAGAAAAGAGAAACCGATAATATAATCTATACAGTCCTAGAGACAGAGAATTATACCGCTTAACGCTGTTTCAACTCCACCCAGATCGCTTCAACCCTCAAAGTCGAAGCAGACACGAACAGGCTTGTAACCACGACGCAAATAGTTGAGATGCAATATTATCCACTCAACTAATCACGTGGTTTGTGTATTTTATGTTCAATAATAGTATAATAATTTAAATATAGTTCATATAATCTTTACAAGGTTTTAATTGTTAAATTGATAACTTCATAGGAAGAATACCTCTCACTGCAATAGAAATATGAACACTTTGCAACACACCTTGATGCAGATTGTAGCTTAGATGACGAATCTTTTGGACACCACTATTTCCTAAGAGAGTATACCGAGAGAAAACCGAGTAATACTAAAATACTACTGTACCAAGAAGAATTAATTATTTTAAGTTGTCTCTCTTTATCCAATAGTTAAAGGGTTTTGTCATCTCGTTTTTTCGAGTGCGAGACGTGGAGAACGTAATAATGCTACTTCATTGGACAGTAGAATATTCTCGGTTCTCTCTGTCTCGTCGTAAGCGTAGGTGGATCAAACACAGCAGATTTATCCTTTGCTAGGAGTCAGGTAATTCATATCTGCTGGTGAAAATACAATTTGGGGTATTCTAAATATTTCAATTATCTGTATCCAATAGGTAAAATTTATTTGATTCCAAATTAATACATCAACTACATGCCAACTAAATCCTTTGATTTACCTGAGCTGGGTAAACACCTGTAATGAATATTAGATAATTATACTTTACAATCACCCCGACCCGCGATCACTACCAATGAACTTAATCGAAATGCTCTGCTAGCTTTTGTAAATTAACTGTAAAAAAGTAAAATTTTCAGATCGTCTCGAGTCGCAAGAAATTTCGATATATCATCGGCGACTCTTACCATAGATATCGCGAATTTAAATTAAATTTGTAAACACATCTATGCCGCTCAATCATAATTAGGGTCCTTTGATAATTTTAATCTATGGTGTTAGAAATACTAAAAGTCTTTAGGGAGTTCACCCGTGCATATCACTCTAGGATTAACAGAATTAATTGAATCTCGACCAAATTGATTTAGTGAATCTGTATAGCCATTTTAATAATTCTCTCTACTATAACATCAATTTTAACTATTTTATTAAATTATTATAACTTCTTCACAGTTTTATTTATATTTGATAATTATCTCATATCCTATATATTTCAAACACACATGCGCAGATTACACGTTGAGATTAAATATGAGCCCCTACAAGTCAATGGCATTAGGACAGTAGGAAAAGAAAACAGTAGTAAATGCTTAACATTCATTGAAATCAGTTAATGATCGTATTCTCGGTAGTTCTACCTCATCTTTCGTCTCCGTCGTAGCTGTCAAGTGGTAAAACTACATTCTGCGATACCTCTGCTCATCATACCTTAGGTCCCTCAGGATACTATTCCTTTATCATAGTGAAAAATTTAATAAATTTTATTTAAAAGCGTTCAGTTATATTTACCAACTTCGCTATAATGTGACGATACTGTCCCAAGGTTATAAATAAAGATTTTATAATTCGCAATTTAATTAAAACGTTAATTAAATAAATATTCTAAATATAATAATAATTCATACATAATATTAACAATAATAAAAACAATTGATATATGTAATATATCGAATATTCAACTCCTCCTCCAAATACATATAATATCTTATATTATGGTGAATATTGTTATAAATCGTACAGGTTAGCCCGTGATTTTGTACCTAACTATATAATTTCATATGTATGTGATAAATAATACAATAAATTTATACTTTTTACCTAAAGTATTTTTAACTTTTCCATCTAGTAGTAGATGATACAAATCAAGGGCGTCTAGAGATAAGTTTTATAAACCATTGAAAAAATATACTAATATAATAAATATCCATTTTATTATTTCTATTATCTTTAGCAAATGATATATAAATAAAAAAAAACACATTTCTCATAAAATTGAAATAATTGCTCATGTAATAGTGAAATTATAGACCCAATCTTATCTAAAAATTTTTTTTAATAAATAGTAATAAATAGAAAATAATTGTATAGAAATTAAAGCGACTTCTGTAAGTTTAATAACCTATTTTTAGTGCTTTTGATTTCATTAATTTATAGTATATAAAGCTTCTATAAGGATTCCAATTTTTTGAGATATTTCTCCGCGTGACTCGAAATTTCTAAAATAGAAAATTTTATTTATATATTCACTATATTATATTGATTGGAGATTGTGAATGATCCAGTTCTCAAAGAGTACGGCTACTCATGCCCCTACGCTTTATATACAATATATTACCACCCTAACTCAATATTATTATATTACCTAATTTAAACAAAACTTAACCAAAATTAATCTAACCTAATAGTTTTCCTATTAAATAAAAAAATTATTGTAGCCTCTTCATTAAGGCCTTTATCCAAGTTACAGGTGCATATATATAAAACACACACGTCTAATACATAGATATTTTATATTTCTTGTGACTGAACATAAACGATATAATTAATTCTTTAGAATTGGATACTATTAGTTACCTGATGAACAGACCTAACCGGAGATTTAGTTGACCAAATAACTAATGTGAAAAACATGCTATATTTTCATAGTCGGTTTATGAAAATTTTACTTCATGTATATCTTGTAAAATTAATGTGTTTCTTATATATAAATTTTTATTTCAGAATTCCTCTCCTCTATCTCTCATTCTGTGTTTGTTATAATAGATACCTAAGGTACTTGCACCCCTCGATTTTATGGTATATAAAATCATTATAATTAATTGATTTTTAAATAATATTCAATATTAAACTTTAATGGAAATCTAGAAAAATGATGAATAAATCTCAGCAGCCTATTAAGTATAATAAAAAACAAGTAACTAAGCTCTCCAAATGGTATAAAAATTATATAGCGTATATACTATTAAAATAAGTTATGTACCTAATTACAAGTAAAGTTATTATGAAAATTAACACATAATATTTAAAACTTCTAAAAAAATTATAATAATTTAAAATATAAAATAAAATGATATAAAACATATCAGTAAATAATATTAGTAAATTATCAATCATCTCAACTTTATATTATAATAATCTCTCACAATATCAAATTTTTGGGCATATTTTGGCTAATATATAATCAAACTTAAAAGTCAATTAACCCATATCAATATCATATACGTATAATATACTATATATATTGAAAGAGGTTGGTGATTTGTCCAGCATTGGAGCCGTACCAAATGCTAATTTATATGACGTATTTATTTTTATTTTATTTATTTACATATAGTAATTCAATCCTATGTTATAAAAATATACTTACTGATATCAGCATAATATATATATAGCTCTTATTTATTGAATGTTATAAGCTCGATAAAAGCTCATGACCAAAACATTACCCCTTCACGTTATTTTGGGGAGCTGGCAAGATCGTCATTTCAAAAATCTATCGCTAATTAAGTGAATTTATATTTTAGACTAAAACTATTATAAACCCATGTTATTTCTATTTTAAATTAATATAATTATATAATTTCAATATATTTTATATTATGTCATGATCAGAGAAAATATGGTTGGTATACAAAGTGTTTAGGTGTACAAAATGCACCTCCGACGGGAAAAATCTTTTATTTTTTTAGTTCGATCATACAAAACAATCTCATATTCATGGAGAAGCATAAAAAGAATAATTCATAATAAACAATACATCCCGACCTCAACAATAATAACATTTAGAAACTTATATAATTATCTTAATAATCTTGATATATAAAATGATTACAAATTATTGAATATCAGATAATATTTATATCTTGTAAATTCATTAATCAAATCAAACTAAATACTCTAGGGCCACATATAGATACAATATTTAAATTACAATTTCTTATCTTAACGATTTGACAAGATGATTTTCACTAATTAAATGGAAACTGAAGAGCAACAAACAACGTGTCTTGATGGTCTTTATTGTTAGAACCCAATTCTATAGGTTCATGTATGGCTGTCACTCCATCGTACATCACACATGTGCAAAATAGACAAACAACGGAAACTTTATAGTTCAGATGCAGGCAATTCAATCCTCATTGCTCAAGGATTTACCCTTTCGAAGTTATTGTGCATTTCGCTTCATAATACACTAATGAAGATTTTTAGTCTTACAACTCCACCATGAAGAATAATATTACCAGGAACCGGTATAATAAAAAATAATTTTAAATTTTATTGGCAATAAGGTAAGATAGCTTAGTCAATAATGAAGAAATACGAGTTGGATTGAGGCCTAATCCTTAAGAAGAGTTTTACAATTCCAAGTAGTATTATATCAATACATAATATTTTATATTTAATTCCAAAATAATATTAAATTAGCACATAGAATTCGAATATATTCCCCACTTTGCCATTTACCTACAATCAAATAAATGAAATCTTTAAAATAATCGCGATCTTGCCCGATATAACATGCTAGAACACATGTTTTTTGCTCACTCATTCTGGGTGTGGACAAAACTTCTACAAATTCATGCTTCCCTTGACTCACCCTTGGACACACGCCTCTAAATCTAGTTCTTAGCTGACAGAAATAAGGTTGCGGGAATAAATTTTACTGTTGAGTACAAATACATTAAGTACTGGTTTTTCATCAAAAGAAAGTGACAGTTTAAATCCTCCTGTAGGTTAATTATCCTTACTGACTTAACCCGTTTCATAGTTTCTTCTAGCCGAGATAAACTTCCTAAATCTGCTTTTTATCCAGCATTTTTATATTCGATCTAGATCATGGTAGTGACTTTTGAATTCTCGGAACGTAGACAAGAAAGAATCACAAAGAATATAATAAATTTCTATATTTAACGTCTTCCTTCACGGACACATCACTATTTTAATTTACTCATAAATATGGTTCAAACCAACCAAGCTTACTTGCACTATCTGAAATACAATGTGTTTCAGGAATACGCCTTTCTTAAAACAGGTATTATTTTTTGCAACCATATTGTACCGAAAAAACATGTGGCACCACAGACTTCAATACTCTCCCACTTACTGTATCACACTATCGCAACGTTAAGAACTCTATTCAAATAAATGTATATTCAATATCTAACGAATCACTTTTAGATAACTCCTCTATATACTTACTATCTCATTTTATTAAGAATAATTCACTTGGAAAACTCACTATCCAGAATATTACGCCAGTAACGGTACTATATTCTCGATTTAGCACACGTAAGTCTACATGGGTAACTTCAATTTATTATACATATTTATATCTAACGACTATTTATATTGTGAATACTTTCGCATATCTAAGACAAACCACCACTCACACTGTATGGAAACCGTAGAGAGATAGTGTTCTCGATCTCTCATAAAAAAAGCATTTTACTCAATTACAAAGAAGTCAAGGGTTTAGCAACTTAAAATCGAGTGTATGGTCAACAACTGCGTGTCTCTCACGGCTGCATCTCAAAAGCTCCACGTCCCATGTATTGCAGGTCTTTCCTCACATTACATACATTTTTGGCATAAAAATTACTCTTAACTTATTTCTGAAATTTTTCAATTGAATACAATTTTAATTATTCGCTCAAAAAGTTATCGGGCGTGTCGTTGCTTATGTACCGAAAGTCATTCTTCATTATTCTAGTTCAAATAGTGAGGTTAATCAGGGTACTGTCTTTAATTACAATTACCATACTTTAATTATCACTTAATTATCTCAATTAGAATAATGGATTATTATCGAACCTTTTAACCTCTAACTACGTAATTACACCTTCGATTTTCGATGACTCGGACCGAACTTACTATCTTTAAAACCTCATAATTCAATATTTCTCCCAATTTATATTAACTCTGAAGAATTGCTTGAGTTATCTTATCTTAAACGTTTTATTAATTTAGACTTTAATGTAATTAATGAATAATAATTTAGTGAGAATCTCAAATTGTCGTATATAAGAAAGAATATAACCCAACTTTTACAAAACTCTCCAACAATTACCTTCTAACTTTCTGTATCTTTCAGTTCTGTCGATCTCGCTGATTGAACATATAACACATCCTTCCTTACACATGAACAAAAATGATTGGTAAACACTATTCACATCATCTAACCGATTGCTATGTGCCTCAAAAAGAATACTAGTAAGATTCTGTTTAAGATGAATAGTTACTTTTATACTACTTTAATCCATACAGTACTAGCATCCTTATAAGTGCAACAAAAGGTCTCATCAGCCACCATTTTTATTGTAGAAAATAGCTTCTCAATTAATAAGTTGGTGAGGGGGACTCTGAATTTTACTCTCCTTCGCCCTATCGTCGCAAGATACCGAATCGATTTTAAGTCTTTCAGACCTACCTGGTTGCAAGACCAAAGAACCGTATTACATTCTTCCTCTTAGCTAAAAACAACTGATTTAGAAGTCGCATAGATAGGAATGCGACATTAAGCTCACACGTAAGTGATGCAAGGACATTCGCAAAAATTATTTAAAGTAAATCACCATTGGCAAATAAGTAAACATCAGATGACACGATAGGATAATAATAGGATGTTGCCATTATTTCTTTTAAGAAGTTAAATTAACAACCACTAATTAAGAGTACCAGCAGTCCAGACAATTGCTACAATCAGAGACTGAACGCTGATACTCTCCTGAAAAGAACAGTAACACCTCCTTACTTTTACGGTCTTAGCCGATACACACGATTAAAGAACACACAGATAGGATAGGTTTTATAACCGATGTATCTAATGCGCAGGAAGTATTGAATAAGATAATGTTTGACACACATGGTTTGGTAGTAGGAAACTCTACATCGGCGTGTTTAAGATACTTTGTGGACTTTGTACAAAGATGAGCCCTTCCTTCGAATTCCCACTCTGTATACTAATCTCTAATTGTGAATTCCCCATGTCCAAGATATCTTACTACTATTATTTTCGGTAAACTGTGAGATTTACATTTTCAGAGAATCCTACTCGACTTTCATAGGCCTGAGGTTCTTATTGACTTATATGCTCAGTAATTTGAGGCGCTGAGGTTAAGTTTAAACTTTTTAGAGAGTCTTACACACCCCTCCATCGTGAATAGGGCTCCTCCCCGTGTATGTGTGACAACCGTAAGGACAATTGGAAAATTAAAATAATCAAAATTAATTACCCATTTGGGAATGTGACATAGAAATAGTGTGTTGAGACGTCCACTAACAACATATTGAAATCTTCTTACTAGTTATCCCCCTGATCTCAAATGAAATGCATTCAATCCGATTTAGTGCAGAAAATCGTACCTTTTCAAAATTACCTTCAGGATGAATCTATATGTCGCATCCACAAATTTTGACCTTCTTTCACTCTATTCTGTTAACCTTACTTATAAGATGCTAATATTTTACTATGCAATTCTTGACTACTACCAACACAACAAAATTCTGAATACCTAATTACACTCCCTACCACTCATACACCACTTCACTTCATGCCTAGGTCTCATCTTTTCACACCATATCCCTTCAATATCCCCCTCTCATTATCCTTATTCACTAGAGACAATCACTTATCACAGCACAACTATTAAAAACTGGACTACGATCACTTTCAATTCTTTACCTTTCTTTCATATTCAAACTACCTTTATTTTCACGTCATTCGGAACTAATATACCATTTAAAATTTTCCCATTCTAATTCTTAGCTTTTCACCTGCGAATCTTCTTCATATCCTCACATTCCCTGTGGTATAATGGGATACAGACCCTGGGAAAAGTCAAACGAAATATTCATACAAGAATAGAAAGGATGCGGGATTGACACTACTTCGTCAGCGGACCTTTCTCCGAGCCACATGCTATTATATACTCCATTAATTGCAAAAGATAAGTGGTACTACGGCAGCAAGTACACGAACTCCACCTTGAATTTCATCACCGATTCCGTGTAAGTAGCCTTCTACGACACGCAGGAACACTACAAGAGTTGGGCAAATTTTTCCTACAGTATGATTCATCCTAGCCAATTCCCGTAAAGAAGTTTAAAAGATCGATGCTATTGCAAGAACAGGGAGGATGTGATTTGATACTTGAGTTCTTAGTGATTTGTGTGGATGTATAAGCTATAAAAGTATTAATGTTTTTTGCTGGTTCAATAATTGTAATAATGTTGTTCTACGTAGTGATGAATTTGGATTAATGACTTCTAGCGAGACAATAAATCACGTTAAAATAGTCGAACAGAGGTCTTAGCATAACCTCGCTAACTTTTATCATGCTATACCAAGTAAGTCCAACTATAACTAATCGAAAGTTAGAAATTATAAACTGGTAAAATTAATTCCTTTCATATAAAGTAAATATAATAACAAATAATAGAAAATTATTATTTATATTACATACTTTTTTTATAATATATTTTCTAATTTAGTTAGCGAAATAATTTTTTATCTCATATAATCATCAATCAAGTGCTATTATAATAATATTCTCAATAATAAATCTAACAAAATTAATAAACAACAGAAATACGAAGAGCAACTATGGTATGAAGAGAAGAAACACATACATGTATTTGGATATATGTATGTATTAAAAACATCTCCGAGGTAGGCTAGTAGGCTTATGGTTCGACATTTATAACATTTTAAATATTATTTTTTTTATAACAATCCAGTTTAAGGTTGGTATAAAATTATTTTAAATTATAATGTGCGATTTATTATTTTTATTATTATTTATGTATATTATTTTAATATAATTATTACAACATATTTTAGATTATTCTCAATTTTATATATATATATTAATTGTTTAATAATGTAAAATAATACTCTAATATTTACTATCATTATAAATTTTTTGATTCAATTTTAATACGATACCACTAGTCAGTCAGCACGAAAATTTGGCGATAGGACGAATATACCATATCAATATAAAAATTATTTGCTCGATTTTTTTATGATCGATTTGACAATGAACGATTAATCTAGTCTATCACTTTATAATTATAATATCACTCAAATATCTATGTTGAAATAAATAATTTAAGATAGATATATAACTTATAATAATGATATATTATATAGTATATATAATTAAATTAATATTAATAACAAATAAATTAATATATATATAATATATTATATCATATAATATAAATTATTTATGTATGCACCTATAGATCACCAAAATTTGAGTATACCGGACTATACATACATTATCTATAAAAATCTTAACTTTTCGCAATGATTGACATCTAAGCCTATTAGATATATATGATACCGATACCTAATTTACTCAAAAATTTTATTGCATACTATAGTATATATATACCTAATTATAATATAACAAACTCTAAACCCCAAATTAAAACACATTCTGACACCGACTACTTCTCTGATCCCGTAAAGTTACAAACGTTCCTGGAAGGTGTATATCATTCTCAGTTACATCAAAAGATGATGTTTAGTATGGGAAAGTGTTAAATATCCAATAAAAAGTTACACGAAACTGATATCATATGATAAATGAGAGGACTAAATGCGATTACTGGAGCAAATAATTGTGAATTTACAAATTGCTATGATTTTAGATAAGGCCTCGATTTAATTAAAGGTAGCTTTTTACTTATTGTTTAATAAGAAATGTAAATGTATATTTCAATTATTTTTTGTTGATTTATATATATTTTGCTTTTCTAATGTAAATACTACGTGATTTGGGTTTTTATTATCAAGTATTTTAAAATTAAATTAGCTTAAAGTTTCAATTATTATTTTTACTATTAATTATTTATTATAAAACATTAAAAATATAATAATAATTTAACAGTTTTAGACACATTCTTTTTCTTTCGTATTTAGGTGTGTAGTGTATTTCTGAGCTATTTTATTATTTTTATTATCTATGAATAAATTAAGATAATGAATATATATCTTGAAGAATTAAAAAAAAATCAGTCCTAGATATAAATACTCACACACACGCATTTAAAAACAAAAAAACAAAAAGAATCGTACCAACTGTCAAATGACTCTATTAATATTTTATTAGAATAGTTTGAAAGCATAATAGAAGATTAGTATAAATAATTAGTACAAATTATTACTAAATTATATGTTATCCATATATACAATTATCAATTAGTAGTAATATATAACATTAGATAAATGAGCAAATTAAAAGCACAACATAAATTTAAACATGAAACCTTTGAAAATGAACTCGGAGATTTAGATACTTTTTTAAAATTGCATTAGATTTCACACATTTTTCACGACATTGCTAGGTTGAATCCTATGCGGATTCGACGTGCCTTAGGAATAACAATATTTAAGCTGCTGATACTGTACAATTATTATATGTACGTAAGAGTATATAAATCGTAAAAGTATAGTTCCCTATACTTGCATAGATATTCACACAATTTCTTCACACATTGCTAGGTTGCACATCTTAAACCTAATATTTACAAATTGTATTTTTCTTCTCTTTGCACTTCATTAAACAATAAACAAAGTAATTACCTCGTACTCAAGTGACTGTAAAGCGTCCAACAATATATTATCTTTTTTCATAACATTGGTGAAGATAGGATTTGAAATATAATAACGAGATCACATAAGATTACTCATCTTAGATAATGAAAAGGAAGAGTCCTAAATTCTTCATCAGAATCGTAATAAACACAACGCCTCGCCGGAACGAGTCCTAATTCCCTTCAGCACTTTTCGACGTGCTTCGTTTAAAAAAATAAAGATTGTATAACATAAAAACTATTCTGATATAGCTAAAATAAATACCTTTTTATTCGGAAATATATTTATTATTTATAATACTATTGCAATCAACTTTAATACTTATATCCCTTTTAGTATAAATTGACCAAGTTTTTTATATGGAATACAAATATTGTATATAATAGATAAAACAATTAATTTTAATATTAATTTATAAGTAAGCAAGTATATAAATATAAATTTCTACATATCCGAATCAATAATATTCTTTACAAACTAATCTTAACTAATAGATCACCTACCCAGAATAAAATTCAAACAGATCACTTATAATTTCTAATACTATATTCCGTGAGTGGCATAATCGTCATCGTACAAATACGAGAGATACACACGAACAAATCGCAAATTTTTTTTAAAGCGATATCGTCATCGGCAAATTTCCGACCGACTCAAAGCATTCACAAAATGAGGTCAAAATTATTGAAACACAATTGGTAACACGCCTTACAGTTCCAGATTTAAAAAAATAGACTAAAGCTAGAAAATTAAAATGGACAGGAAATTATAATGGAATTTAATTGGTTAAAATACTAAATGTATGAGAGCATCAAATTATAGCGCAGGCGCAGAAGTAAAACATTTAGTAAACAAAGGTTTATCATATTAGCAAATGGTGTTGATATATGGGGAGAGAGGGCATATCAAAGCACACATACGAGGACAGGGAAAGAGACACCAATACAATAAGAATAAAAAGCAATGAATAGCGAATATAAGGCATAATACTATCTGGTTACTATACATTTCAAAAACGAATCTTTGAGGATACTATTACTCATTATTATCCTTTGTAAAAATTTCTTTCCATTAAGTCGGATCGAAAGGGCTATGGTATGCCATTTAGTTGGCCATCTACGCTCCACACTCACTTTATATATATATAATATAAACAATATATTATTTAATAATAAATTATGGGTTGCAAGAAACTCGACTAAATATATAATTAGCTATCATATACTCTATAGCTTGCGGTGAATTAATAATATATTACCATTTTGGTGGCTGTCAAATGAATGGATTTAGTTCACCGTCGTTTGAGTAGGAGATCCATCCCGGGCTCCGAGCTTGTTACGAGCTTGTTCCACTACCCCTCGTGGAGAGTATAGGTGTTTTATATAAGTCAATAACTAATGTATAATATTATCCATACACTACCTCTTTCTAGCACATTATCTTGTCAACATCCCTAATCACTATATATTAATCCATACGGAGTCAAAGGCGAAGAAAAATTATGACCCAAACATCGTAATGCTATGCAGTGTACGACTAGAAGGTCTAACTAAGGGACAGATATAATGTTTTAAAGCCATCTTCGGTATCATGCTAACTATTATAAATTCAAAATTCTGAACCACTTAGTCCTGGTTGCCAGGATCTTTGCAAATGCATGCAAATCGGAGAAGGTCGTGACTCAGCACATTTTAACGAGTAACTCTTCTTCGGCGAAATGTAATAAATCTATATCTATATGTATATGATGATTATTTACAGAATATAATGTTAGGAGATAGAGGAGATGAGCATATATAATATAAATATATATGTTAGATGATTATTTAGATAAAGGAATTATACATGAAATATTGTCCGCTGACCTAGATAATAAAGATGAAAGAACGATAATTAGAAAATGATATTAATGCCAAAGGGTCGCTGCACTAGTTTGAACAAATCCATACGCTCGACACCGCTGCCATCATGTACGCGCGCGCAAATATTTCAACACGTTATAAAAAAAATGTAGGTGGCTGTGGTGTGAAATGTTGATGTCGGAAAGGATATGGTGTGAGAAAATAGAAGAATTTGACTAATCATCAATCTCATGAGATGCAGGTATCTATTCCGATAGAGTAATCTATTGTATGATTTACTTATTGCGGTGTGGCCGTCATTACGCTAGAACTTCCTTAACGTGCGTCTCTTGTCTATCTATAAGATTTCTTCTGACACACATTCTCAACTCTCTTGCATAGTTGTAGGAATCATGACTTATTATCATCATGAATAGTAATTATGTGAAAAAGCAGTATTATTTATAAATCACGATGTTATCGGAGAATAATTGTTATGATGTTTTAGGATATATATATAATGTGTATATAGGAGTAAATAGAGAGATTTACAGTTTTTTGCCATATATCTGCACATTCAAGGATTTTTTTTACAATTGTTCTTTCACCAGCCACCTCACGGCAAGCCATATCAAGGAGGGTGTGTAACTTCTAAAATTTCACTCTAGCGAACATGGAGAAATGAGACGATGGCAAACAATTAAGATGGAATGAGTACTTTAAGTCAATACGAAAAAATGAAGATGGCGAGAATTCACAAAACAGAAGGTGGTGGGAAAGAAGGAAGCACACAGAATACGCTATGGAGTTACAGTCACACAATACTCGTGCGGCAGTCGTCCTATTGTGCTACGAATGCGTCCGAAAGTTAGGTTGTGGTAGCGATGAATAGTCCTCGAGCAGTTTGCCGCTGGGTACCTATGCTAGTAGAATAAAGCACCAACAATGACTCGCAAATATAGATTGTCAAGTGAACTGGAATACAGAACGTTTAAAAGCCTTTTGGCCTTTGACTGACCCTATCCAAAAGCGGGGTGAAAACCCGAGCCCCCCCCCAGATATGAGGCGAATCATACATGGTGATTTAGACCTTTGTATAGCTGCAGACTGGAAAAGAGGCAGTTCACAGTCTAAACAGAACTTCCAGTTCTTTGAGCCAGCCTTAGCAACCGTGTGATGTGAGTTTCCAAGAATGTTTGTCATTTAAAGCAAGGACTGTTTATATTTCAAAGGAGCGAAAAACCGTCGACGTCGAAGAGACGGAAAGCTTAGAAGGTATTTATGGATAAGATTTTGTAAAGTTTGGTTTTTAAGAATTGATTTCACGAGGTTGAGACGACCTCGAGGATAAATCGTTTATTGAGATTAAGACGAGGGCAATTCAGAGTAAAAGTGTTGGAGATGGATTGCTTATGAGTTCTGAAGATTGAGTCATGGAATCGATGAGATAGAGTTAGAGTGCAGGTTGAAAAATCATAATGAAAGTAGAAATAAAAGTAGGAGATAAGACCGACCCGAGGAACACCACTATTGCAGAAAAGACGGAAGTATCGCCCATCAAACAACATCCGAATTGAGCTAGTTTGAGAAAATCTAGATTAAGCTAAGCAAAGAGAAGGAGGAAACCAGAGGAGTTTGGAGAGCAGTGACGCGTTGCCATACTCGGTCAAAGCTTATGTATCTGTCAAGCGACTCACCCAAGTTCCCCGACTAGTTCTATAAAGCGAAACCATAATCGGTTAGATAGGATGTATATCGCATAGACTTCGTGCAACAGAGATACTGGCCGATCGGAGAGTTTCAGATGATCTTAAGAAGTGGTTGAGAAGTTTCAAAGATCTTAGAAGAAAGAATACAAGTGAGCTACAGGGCGTAGTTAGAAGGATCAGAGCGGACTTCTTTTTTCGGAAATAGGTTGAATGTGAGATCTTCAACACTGAGAGAGGGAACAGTGCTTAGTTTATGAGACACTAGAGATGAGATTGCAGCAAGGCCGAGAGATTATTAGCCTTTCAGTTCGAGAATTACAGCGAACACAATGAAGATCAATAAGAGAGGTAAAGGCGAATTTCAGAAGTTGCTAAGAGATGAAAGATTTGTCAGTAGGACAAGTGGGTTAAGACGCACTTTCCTCTTGATGACAAGCCAGCTTGCTCTCGAAGGTATCGCTGCACTTTTCTAGCTGATGAAAATCTAGCGGAGTATTAGGAGAACGAGATTTTCCACACCCCAGGCACTGGTCTCTAGCGAAATGGCAGCAGATAAGCCACGATCGAACCATGGATTTGAGGAAAGACAGATTAGTTTTGAAGGCATAAAATTTTAGAATTTAGATGAGAAAGATGACCAGCTCATCCATCAACGATTACAGCTCCTCCTTTATCGTCGTCTTCTATCATTAATCATAATTCTTATTGACTAGAATTTCTTCATCTGCAACTTGGAAACTTACATTAATCCTGTCTTAAATATTTTATCATGTATAGCACGGAACAGCACATTTGACCTAAGAATTGTTACGACACAACATGTCTCCTATTATCCATTCTAATAAAATATTTTCATTTTCATTGATTACTATTATAATTAGTATATTACTTATTATTTATTTATTATTATTATTATTATTTTTTATTATTATTATATTATATTATTGAAACATATAATCACAAAATTTTGATCCTAAATAATTTCGGGAGTTGAACCCCCTTACCTTCCTGTCTACAGCCTTATATATATATATAATATATATTATAATATATAATCTATATATATTTATTATATACTATATATTATATATTTATATATTAATATAATATATTACTATATATATATAATAATATATATTACATTTATATATATTATTATATATATATTATATATATATATATAGTAATATATATATTATATATTTATTATTATATATATATTATATATATATATAGAGAGAGAAGCAGGAGGAGGAAGAATTTTAACAGTTTTTTTCACAAAGAGACGATCTAGTATACTGAACAATTAACATCATCAACAATCAACAAATTTCATAATCATCATCACTAATATATATTATATATTATATTATAATATATTTATACTATATATATATAATATAATAATTATATATTTATAATATATATAATATAATACATATATTATTAGGACTATATATATAATTATATATATATATAATTAATATTAATAATATCATACTATGTATATATATATATAGTATAAGCTTTATAGTATATATTACTATATATATTATATATTTATTATTATATAGTATATTTATATTATCTTATACTATATATATAAACGTTTTATCTAGACTGTAGACATCACTTCCGGGGAGAGAAGTTATAATTTATATATATATATATATTATATATATATATATATATATAAATTATATATTATATAATATATATATTATTTATAATACTATATAATATATATATATTATTAAAATTTTTATATTGTATATATTAATGAATGCATAATTTTAACCTTGCATCAAATTTACATTGTAAATACCCCCCCTAATGTATTTTACATTGCTAGGATTATTATCCCTACCCTAGCAGCATCGAGCGGCATGTCGTTGACCACTACCTATGACGAGACAAAAGAGAAACGAGAATATTCTACTGTCAAGAAGAGATTAATACGGTTCTCCGCTCGCCTCACGCTAGGGCCAAAAGGGTACCGCGCATGGTGAATAATCAAAGACCATAAACCGCGGGGTTATTATGTATCAATAAAACTGCAAATTAATTTAACCTTGCAATCAAATTATTATTTGTAAATACCCCCTATGTATTTTCACCCTGCTAGGATATGATCCTGGACCCATAGCAGATGAGCGTGATGTTGTTTGACACTACCGCTACGACGAGAAAGAGAACCGATAAATATTCTACTGTCCAAGAAGGCTTTACCTTACGGGTTTCTCGCTCCACTCGAACGTATGCCAAAGAGGGATAACCGCGAATGTGTGAATAAACCATTAAACGGGGTTATTAGTATAATGAAATGACAAATATTTCTACCTGCAATCAATTCAATTGTATACCCCATAATTATTTTCACAAATGCTAGGATATTGATCCTGGACACCTGCAGATGAGCGTGCATGTGTTGACATCTACGCTTACGACATGGAAAAAGAGAACCGAGATACTTATACTGTCAAGAAGAATTTACGGTTCCTCCCGCTCGCATCGAACGGGCAAACGTTCGATTCGACGGAGAAAAATCGTAACATATTGATCGCCCCGTATTTCTTTTGTTCGTACGTGAGTCATGGCTCACAATGCACGCTCATCTGCTAGGTCCAGGATAATATCCTAGCATGGTGAAAATACAATAGGGTTTATTTAAAATTGATTGCAAGGTTAAAATTTTTGCATTTATTATATATTTAATAACCAGCCGTTATAGGTTTATTATTCCCTGCCCTACCCTTTTGGGGCCTACGTTCCGAGTCGACGGAGGAACCGTAGTAATGCTTTCTTGACAGTAGAGTGTATTTCGGTTTCTTTTTTGTTCGTCGATAGGTAGTGGTCAAAACATGCCACGCTAGTCTATAGTCCAGGATATATTCCTGAGCATGGTGAATATTACATTGTGGTATTTACCAATTATAATAATTTATATTTTATTATAGTATATATATATATATCTACTATATATATATATATATATTTATTATTTATATATTAAATATTTTATAAATTAAATATATATACTATATTTACTATCATATATTATATATTTTTTTTCCCCAGATTTGGGTACTTGTTATAAGGTTGCTTGCAGACATGCATCAGATAAAGAAATTAGTAGAAGAATTTATAAAGTCGATAAGATTAGTCCCAGCCTTACCGTTTCTATAAACCTAATTATGGACTATTTGCAAGTCAGAAGAATACACCTAGAGCATCTTCATCTGGACCGCGACGAACCTATTCCCTATTTTGCATATTCTAGTGCAGGTTTATTCCTGCCAGGTGGCCTTACAACCATACACCCTCACTAATTCAATATTCCCCAGTTCACTACTCATCTACCTGAAACCTTTTGATTCTCGCCTCTGCCGTAGTCTCAATTTCTCTCCTCCAATTATTGCTTTACTGTAATGAATCATCTTTTTTTCATTGTTCAGCGTCGATTCTAACACACTCACGACTAATCAATTCCGCTTAATCAACCGGACTTATTCTTTATCCTTGTTTCCACATTGCCACCATTCAACTGTCTTTCTTATTCTTATTATTTAACCTTCTTCACCACCACTTAACTTCTTCTAATATGTTCCAATTCCTTCATTTATATCATTCTTCTTCTTCACGCAAGCCCTGATTGTCAATCAGAGCACATTTCTATTTAGATCATACTACCTCTTTTTCAGAGACCTAGTCTGCCTTTACTATTTATCTTAAACATGGTAACATCATATACCTCATGTAAAGACCCTAGCAATTCAAATCTAGTCTTATTTTACATCCGACCAATACGATTTTAATTGCACTCAGCCACCTTCATGTCGTTCACTCACAACTTTCCTTACTACACTTTGCATCTCATTCCGTTCCCTTTTCATCAACATATTATCCTAAATAATTTAAAATCAACGCTTTTCAGCTGACTTACCATAATAATCATACAAATTCTACACCGGAAGACTGTCCTCACTCATCATAACCTTACTCTTATCTCTTCATCAGTATTGTTTTATTTTCTAAATCCCTTTTTTTTTTTTACACACCCTGAAAAATCTCTCTACAATTCCTCTCAAACGCCTTTCTAAAGTCCAACATTTTAAATTCAAAATTTAATCTTTTTCGCTTCTGTTGCAGCAAATGAATGTTTTCTCTTCGACAATGATTGACATTTCATCTATGTTTGAGCGAAAATTATTATTCCTAACAAATTCCTTAAATTATAACTGAATCAATAAGATTGTTTACAACTTTAGTGATGTTGATTGTTATTGTAGTATTTAGAGCATAAGAATGAAGGTTGAACAAAAGTTGAATAGCTTAAATATATAAGAAATTCATCTGTGAATTAAAGATTACCAATGGTATTTAGGCTTTGGTGACTTTCTTCTTAAGTGTTTTTATCATTTCAGGTGACTCGTTTGCTGTTTGGACTAGAAGGAGAAAAAAACTTTCCTAATAAATAGTCTTATAAAGGTCCTTTAATATCTTCTATATTTCTCCTAGGTATTTACATTTCCACTGCTAACATTTCTACCCTTTCTCATGGGGTTGTTATCTTATAGATTAGAAAGTATACCGAGGATTACGGATAATAAAAAAAATATTAATATAATCCAGTCTACTTATTTTTCTTTTTTTTTTTTTTATTGTGATATGTATTACTTAGTTGCTTATATTTATTTAGTTTTTGGATACGCAATAAATAAAATTAAACAGATTTTTAATATTTTAATTTATATAAATGGATTATGAATTATTAAGGGTTGAATTGTTTATCTTAGTTATTTGAAGCGCGACAAGAGTGAAAAAAAAACTGGATGACTCTCAAGTAGTGAAGTTACAGAAATGATGGGGATTTCCAAAATTAGATGAAAAGTTAATATGCATTAGGGCTGTGTTAAGCGGATCATGGGTAAGATATTTAAGCGCTCTATAATCATTTATTTCGTTATTTTTATTTTTATTCCTCGAATAAGGTTGTTATCCTTTAAGAGATTGGGCAATATCGATGTAGAAATTTCACTGATGTGTTGAAGTACAACTTGAAGAATTTGCATTTTAGCAGTCCTAACGTTCATAAAAGCAGGATGGCTTTCAGACTTAATACACTGTAAGTAGATGAGGTATTATTTTCCTGTTTCTTTTGTTTAATGAGGAGCAGGAGATCAAGTATTTTAAATTGTTATTTTTGTTTTATATTACTTAGTAGCATAATATTATTTTTTTTTTTTTTTTTTATTAGCACATACATGTAGAATAATAAAAAAGGAAAATACTATAAATTTGCATATATTTTAATATTATTGTTTCATAATTATTAATATATTATATTAAAAAAATTTTAAGTAAAAATATATATATAAATATATATAATAATGTATAAATTATATATATTTATATATTAATAATATACTTTCTTAATTAAAGAAAAATCATTATTTACTTTTTTTGTAAAAATAAACGTTAAAAATTAATAAAATTACTCATAAACCACAAATCTTTACTTAAAAGAATTGATGCAACAGCACAAAACAACAAAACTCCAATTATGTTTTGCAAATACCAAGTTTTTATTATACTTAATGTTTTTCTCAAGTAATTCCTACACACGCCCTAATAATTTCCTGTCAACCTATCCGTTAATTATATTTTATAACGATAATAGCACATAATGTTCAATGTCTATTTATAGAGACCTTAAAAATTTAATAAATACTAAGTAGACTTAGGAAGCATTTTAAAAGTTTTTTGAATCCTCATATCTTTGAAATCGAGTCGGACTTGAAAATTTTATATGCACTATACTCGTTCGATATTAAATTATTTACACGCATCGGACTCTCATTTATCATTTAAATCGTCATGGTGTTAATTTAACTAATTCAAGTTTCAACTCGCACCCATTTCACAAAAAATAAATATACCTTAGATATTTTTGGCGTGACTCCAACGCGCTGAGAGCCATGCTTCTCTACGGAAATGTGATTGAGGGAAGATATAGTAATTTTGAAGTTAATTTATTGAAGAAATTAGTAAGAAGAACA
>JABUQX010040766.1:0-12500 GCA_015478945.1 Trachelipus rathkii
TGCTTAATTATTGTTAATCGTGTATGATTGGGTGGAAATGTTAATTATATTTTAAATTTAGGGTTTAAAATGGATAGAAATTTTAACTTGAAAAAATAAATCAGGAGGCAAGGAGCGGGGTAATTAACAATCGCATCTGAAATCGGAAAATTTAACGGTGTTTGAACGATGACTTCACCCGATGCTGAGAGAGGGGGCTTCTAGATCCTGAGTCAACCTCTCCCCCACACGAGTTTCACCATCAAGAAGTTCAGTAGGGTAGAGTCATCTTCAACGTTTTAATTTGTAACTTTCAATGCATGATGTGAGGATATTAATAACCAAATAATGACATTAATAATAGAGGCATGTTTAGAATTAGAAATTTGATAGCCATTAATGATGGCAATAACGCGTTTTGTAAATTTTTATAATTACTTTGAAAGCAATAGACTTGTGAATGAGTCGCTGTTTCCCCCCCCCGGAAGTCGGACCTGCGCTCCCCCACTTGATCACTGCGGGAGAAAGGCGGGGATGGAGGCGATTCAGACTGTGGGACTCCCGATACTTGTTGATAAAAAAATGAGTTAAAAATGGAAGTTTTGTAAATTGATAGAGCGGGCGAAATTCCCTTCGTGAAAATATGGAATTGTATTAGCTTTAGGAATGAAGGAGGTTCTTTCCCTTCCGATAAGGCATGAGGGATTCAATTAATTTAAAAGAAATAATGCAATATGACTTATCTGGTATAACATGTAGTGGAAGTTTCTTGGCAACTTCTACCTTTGAAATTTCGTGTTGCTAGCCGCTTTACGAGATATAATTTTTGATTAAACTATATTTACATCTCGGATAGTTAAAACTAGCAATGAATCCTATTACTAACTGTGGGAAAGTTGCATCAACTTATGAGTGCTTCTGAACTATGATAAGAGGGGGCCCGATGGCAGTGCCCAGAGCCGCAAAGCGGGGCTGCCACATACTCCTATCAGTGATGAACATTTTATGATTAACGAAGGGGGTTAATCAAAAAATTGATTTGGGGTTTAGATAGACTTTACAATGTGGCTGTGCCTAATTGCAGGCAGAGTATCAAATTAATTGTTCTCGGCATATCCTTAGTTTCAAAGAACACGGGGTTTCATTATTAGACTGTTAGGTGTCCATTATTTATTAGCATCCCAGGGCCACGAAACGTACGTAGTATTTCTACTTAGTAAATGAGGCTGTTGATTAATTTTCAGAGCATGTCGAAATTCTAATCTTCCCTCTGGGCCGCTGTTTTCTCTATTAAAGTATACCCTTTGCGAAATACGAATTAGGGTGTTAATTATTTAATTAGGAAAGTAACCAAGTCTTATCTTAATCCCTTAACGAAGCACCTAATTTAAATTTAAGAATGATCAACTATTAGATGGTGCGCTTTATCTGTTTACCAAGTACAGGGAAGAAAGGAGGGCGTGGCTTATTTGACAACGTGTGACGAATTGGCCTTGTCGCTTCAATTCACAACCTTGATGCGTAATGAAACAATGAGGGGAGGGGGGAGGGGGGGGTAGAGATTGTACTATTGGGAGGGGGGTTGAAGATTGCACTGTTGATGAGGGGGGATGGGAGAGAGAAGAGTGCCCCTTAAAAGAAGAGATTTTATGCGAGTTGGCGGCAAATTACCCATACCATGTAGAGATCAAAGGCACGCCAATACAGCTAAGGAGTAGAAGTATAGCACCGCATCTTTTTGAAAAGGCCAAGAAGGAAATCAATAAATTATTGGACGCGGGGGTCATTTCGAGGGGGAGAAGCGATTGGGGATTCCCAACTAGTTTTTTGCCAAAGCCGGATGGCAGAGTTCGTTTAGTCGTTGATTTGAGATTATTGAACCAGAGATCAACCTCTGACAATTTTACTCTGCCTAAGATTAAAGATATCTTACTGCAATTGCAACATTGCAAATTGATTTGATAACACGGCTAGACGTTCGGCAAGCTTACTATAACGTGCCGATCAGCGAGGAAACAAAGAAATATTTCACTATTACTTGTCCTTTTGGTAACTACAGTTTTAACTATTTTAATTCAACGGGCACCAAAATGCTCTTCTAGTGCTTTTCCCAGCGCCGCCTCATGTCGATTCTTATTGGAAAGATTTAAAGAATGTTTGTTCTATTTATGAGTGACATATTATATTGCCAGTTTTCGACTCTTGAAGAACAATGTTGCCAATGTTGGAAGAGAAAGTTTTAGAGAGAGATTTTAAAGTATTATGAAAATTTAACCAGAAACCCAAAAAATGTTTTTGACTTGCAGTCGGAGAAACAGATTTTCTAGGTTTCAATATTAGCGAGAAGGGAATTAGGGCCCCTAGTAAGGAGAAGATGATGCAGTGGTGAATGTTGCAAGGCCAACAAACTTATCAAAACTTAGGGCATTTCTCGGTCTATATAACTTCTGCCGAATTAACATAGTCGGAGCGGCCCAATTGTTGCAACCCTTAACAAAAATGTTGAAAGGAAAACCCGCCTCCAATAAGAGGATTTCCTGGGGAGTGGAAGCAGACCGGGCATTTCAAGAAGCTAAAGCGGCTATGGTGAGTGCCACCCTATTGTCGTTCCCTGATGAAAAAACTGAGTTACTATTATACACGAAGGTAAGCGAGCTTACTATAGCCAGCGCACTTATGGGGGAAGAAAATAATCAGACAAAGATTTTCGCACTTTACAGTACTATACTTACTGAGGTGGAAGTGGCACTACCACAGTTAGTTAAGGAATTATTATGCGTCAATAACAGTTTACAAAAATATGCTTACTTAATTTGCAAATAGGAAAGTCAGAGTATTTGGTACCAGCAACAGTGGGTAATTAACAGGCTCTATGCAAAAAAAGTAGTGCCACCAAATGTTACATAAAACATTCGGGGGTTAAATTTATTGAATGCATTTGCAAATTTTGGACGGTCTGAATTTAAATTGGTCTCTAAGGCTAAAAATAAATTGGCGATAATTTTAACAGAATTGGCTAACGAAAGAGAGATAAGATTATAGAGACTGGGGAATTGCAACTAGCTTGTATAGAAGATGGGGACTGGGCGTGGCCAAAAAGAAAATACCCGTAGGAAACGGAGTTACACTGGAGGAGGGAGTTTAGTGGATTGGTATATTCGTCTTTGGAATTCCGTAGTGGAAGGGTAGTTTTTTAAGCCCTTTTAAAATCGGCACCTTTAAAAAGAACAAACTTACCTGGAAGTTATTATAATAATAAATAATAATAATAATAATTTAATAATAATAATAATAATAATAAAATAAATATAATAATTAATAATAATTAAGTAATATAATAATAACAATAATTAATAAATAATAGTAATAATTAAAACCGAAGTAATAATAATAATAACAATAATAATATGTAATCAATAAAACCGTAATAATAATAATAATGACAAATAATAATAAATAATAATAATTTAATTAATAATAATAATGTAATAATAAATAATTGTAATTATTAAGTAATAAATAATAATATAAGAGGGGAGGATTTTTAAATAATAACAATAATAATAATAATAAAATAATAATAATAAAAATAATAATAAAAGCGGTAATAATAATAAATTGAAAATAATTAATTAATAATAAATAACTAATAATAATAATAATAATAATATAATAATAATAATAATAATAATAATAATAATATGATAAGTAATAATAAAAATAATAAGAAAATAATAATTAATAATAATAATAATAGATAATAATAATAATAATATATAATAAAAGCCGATAGTGGTAGTAAGTTAGTAGTAGTAGTAGTATTTAGTTAGTAGTAGTTTAGTGTAGTAGTAGTAAGATAATAACAATAATAAATGGTTAAAAGCGATAAGTGGTAGTAGTATTAGTAGAGTAGTAATAATAATTAATTAGTGCTAATGATAATAGTGCGAATAGCGGGTAAATGATAATGACGTTTGAGGATTTTTAATTTGTGTAAATAAAAATACTATAAAACTTACAGTAAAAAGTGGTTAAATGGAAATAATGATAGAAGAAAATTCAGGTATCGTGTAGATTTCAAAAGAGATAGCCTATTAGGAACAGGAGACTGATGGTTATTATAAGGAGGAACCTAATAAAGGGCTGGGCTGAAAACTAGTGGAGGGCTTAAAGGCCTGTTTACAAGGAATTCATCCAGTCGTGGCGGCGAGGAGCGGTCTTTGGCGGTTGACATCTCCACAGGCACAGCTAGAATAATACTAGTACCGGAAAATCTGGTGGATGATGTCATAGGAAAAATACATAATACAAATCACTTGGGGATATAAACGGACTCTTTGGACTGTTCTAAGAGGGATTTCGCTTTCAGATTTATGCATAGTAGAGTAAAGAAATTTATACAGATGTTTGTTGACGTCTGTCAAAAAATAATGTGAGCGTTCATAGAAGAATATCTCCAGATTCAAGGCCAGATTTTAAGGAAGTCGTCGGGGAAAAAAATTTCGACAACCCTCCATGGTGGATTTTGTGTAAAGAGCTTCCGTTATAGTATGGGGTTTTCAATTATCACTTGTTGTTTTATCCGACAGATTATTAAGTAAGTATCCCTTTTCGCCACCCTCTTAGCGCGAGGCGACCGGTTTTCGACTCGCGTGCCTGAATGTATTTAGTGGATCGAAGTGCCGCAGCGAAATAAGTTTTTCCGGTTCTGTGGCTCAAATAAAAAGACTCAGTTTTTCGGATCGAGGGGGAAGCCAGTTCACTTGCCAAAATATTTAAATGACGTCTGTGGTAACCTACTCAACATAGGATAATATTATCACCGGTGACACCTTAATTCCCCTTCGTTTTTTTCGAGACGGCCAAAAGCAGAAAAATTAAATCAAGCCCTCATAGTGACACTCTAAGGTGTATGATTAATGATAGGGAGAATGAAGGGTTAAAATGGCCTGAAATTTTGCCTTTGGCACTGTACTGTTTGAGAATTAGCCCTCTAAATGACCAAGGGGTCACTCCCAGTGTGCTTATGTTCGGCCAAAATCTATCAGTGCCAGGAAGCTTATTGCAGAAGGAGGCACTCAGTGCCACAGTCAGTCAAAGTGCCTATTTGAAGAAATTAGTGGCCTTTAATGCGTAGGCCTTTGGCACCACAGGTTGTATATAAAAATAAGAATATATTTGTTCCGAAAGATCTCCCCAAGGCAAGGCCGCAGACGGTAATAAAGAATCAACAGTTGTATAATTAGAGGAAAACGTTTCAGGAAGAGGATACCGGACCTTTTCAGGGGTGGCTACGGATTAAAAAAGAATAATGTTAATATTTTGAGCATGGGAAAGAGAGGCACAGTAGAAAATATTTAAGGAAATTGTGAGAATTTTTTCATAACATAATCGACAGGGGGGACGCTGGAACCCAAGAGAAAAATAGGGTTAAATGAAAAAAAAAAATATAATATTATATATATTATATTAGTAAAAAATAATAAAGAAACAAAAAAAAATAAAAAAAGAGAAGGGAGAAAAGGGGGAGCTTTTCGTTAGTCTGCAGTGTAAGTCTTAGAATAGACAGTAGTGTAGTTGAGTTAACTGTACTTTAGTCCTCCAAAAAAAAAAAAAAATCGTCTTCTTTCCTCTATCTAATGCTACGGTTGAAAAGCATGTTGCCAAATATTAATAGTTGTGAATAAATTCCCGCGTGTTCTTTACAAAATGTGACGGGGAGGGGCTGTGATAGAAGAGTTGAAATAGTCAAACCCCCGAGGTGGGGATTAAGAAGGTCTTTTATGTATTTTGTAACAATGTATTGTAAGAATAAAATTGTAAGTTGTATTTTCGTAATAATTTAATACAAAGTTACTACTCAAAAAAAAAAAAAAAAAAAAAAAAAAAAAAACGTTGTGAGGACAGGATTTCTCTTTGCCCTCACAATAATCCTGTACACCTCTCATAGTAGCTTGACACGGCTATATACACCTGTAACATCACTCAAAAAGGGGGTTCTCTATATATTAAAATTTTAATTAATTATTATTAGGTATTCATTATGTAAGAAAAATATTCGGTGACTCTTCTGTACGACACCATTGTCGTAAAAAAATAATTTTAAAAGTAAAAATGAGCCACTGCCCCAAAATGCATGCTACCCGAGAATGCCTGGCATTTGAGGGAAGGCAAGTGGCAAGTAAAGATCTTTCAAGTCAGTTAAGAGAAGAGGAGGCGTTATTTGATCGTTGTTCGGCTTGTTTAAAAGGCCGGAAAATTTTGTTGTTTTGATTATAAAATTATGATGTTTAAATTCTTGACAAGTATTATTAATAACTTCTGGAACGGCCCATTGTTGTTTAACTCTTAAACATTGTACTTTATTTACTACCTGATTTTAATTAGTAGTCTTAGAAAATAAAATAAAAAGTAATTAACTCATTTTCATTACCACTGTATTAATTCTTCAAGGGTTAATACCAATATATATATAATATATATATATATATATATAATATATATATATATATATATATATACTATATTAATATATATATATATATATTATATATAGTAGTATATATATATATATGTAATATATATACTTAAAAAAATTATGTTACCAGTTTTAATATTACATCTTTCTCTAATTATTTTGAGAATGTATTTGCATAAATGTTTTACTACTGCTACTACTCTACTGCTACTAACATCTACTAAAACTACTATTACTACTATTTTAGTACTAAGTAATAGAGTAATTAATAATAATTTACAATTAATAATAAGTAATAATAATAATAATAAAATAATAATAATAAAGATAATAATAAAATAATAATAATAATAATATAATAATAAAATAAAATAATAGTTAAAGAATAATAATTCATAGTTATAATAAGAATGATAATATTTAATTTAGGGATAACTTATATTAATTTATAATAATTAATTAATAATAATAATAATTAATAAATAATAATAATAATAAATAATAATAATAATAATATAATAATAATAATAATAATAATTAAATAATAATAACAATAATAATAATAATAATAATAATAATAATAATATAATACATAATTAATTAATAACAATTAATAATAATTATATAATAACAATAACAAATAATAATAATAATAATAATAATAATAATAATAATAATAATTAATAATAAGTAATAAGAAGAAGAAGAAGAAGAAGAGAAGAAGAAGAAGAAGAAGAAGAAGAAGAAGAAGAAGAGAAGGAGAAGAAGAAGAGAAGAAGAAGAAGAAAGAAGAAGAAGCAAAAAAAGAAAAGAAAGAAGGAAAGAAGAAAGAAGAGAAAGAAAAAGAAGAAAGAAAAAAGAAGAAAACAAAGAGAAGCTTAAGAATAAAGAAATAATAAGACTTGAAGAGAGTTAGGAAAACGAATTTGTAGCATGAAAAGAAAAAGAAAAAGTTAGCAAAGAAAATATAATTTAAATTTAAATTAAGAAAGGAATCGAATCATCCTCGGAATTAATGCAACACTATAAAGAGAAGAAAGAAGAAGAAGAAAAAGAAGAAACGGAGAAAGATGAATAAGAAAAAAGAAGAGTAGAAGAAAAAGAAAAGAAAGAAGCAGAAGGAGTGGGTGAGAAAAAGAGAAAGTAATAAAGGTGAGAGAAAGGAGAAAGTAAGTGAAGGAAAGAAGAAAGACGACATGAGTATGAAGGAATGTAAGAAGAAAAGATCCAGGAGAGAAAAGGAAGAATTGATAAGACAATTGGCGAACCAAGAACCAATAGTAAAAAAAAGTCAAGATGAATCAAGAGAAAGAAAGAAAGAGAAATTAAAAAAGAAAAGAAAGAAATAAAAAGTAGAAAAAGAAAAAGAAAAAAAAACCAAAGAAAACAAAGAAGAAGAAGAAAGAAAAGAAAGAAGAAGCAAGAAAGGTGAAGAAAGAAACAATCCCGAAAAAAAGTAAGAGAAGAAAACTAAAGAACAACTACAGACAACTAGAGGGGGGAAGAAAAACAACCGTGACTAAGCAAAGAAACTTTTACAGGATCCACTCAGGCAAAGTCTGTTTATTATTATTTTTTTGCCTTTATTTAATGATTACTTTGTTGGATGTGTTCTACTGTAGTGTCTATTTAAAAAAAGAATGTGTTTTAGAGACCTTTGAATTTAGCTACAGAATTTATCTATACTGCAAATAGTGAACATATGAGTCTGCTCACTTAGAGAAGATCTGCTTCTAAGCAACAAACCAAAATCATATTATGGTTAAGGTATTATTGTTTATTTTTATTGTGTTCATATGATGTTTGATCGATTTTTTTTTTTGAAATCCACCGTCCTTAAGCCAGATTATGTTCTATGCGGCGTTAACAAGTTTCAAACCTAATAATTTATACAGTTAATCAGTGTTGATCGATTTTAGAGATCAACCCGACGTTCTTAGAACAGACTATGTTCTCTATGCTGGGAAAAAACATCAAAGTGCGCATCAACTTACCAGCCATTCAGCAAGTCGGCTCTATCGAAAACCGGGAGTATATTAGTCTACCTAGCCCGTTGATCGAAAGTAATCAGTCTTAGAACAGATATGTTTTCTAACAGTTTCTGTTTCTAAGCATCAAACAGTATTTCATTACAGTTATTTTTTGTAACAGTAATGTTCTATGCGGTAAACACCAAAGCCTATTGTTTTATTAGCAGGTTTAAGTGAGATCAAATGAAAATGCACCTATGCCCTAGAAGAAGAAGAAGAAGAAGAAGAAGAAAGAAGGAAGAAGAAGAAGAAAGAAGAAGAAGAGAAGAAGAAGGAAGAAGAAGAAGATAAAGAAAGAAGAGAAAAAAGGAAGAAGAAGAAGAAGAAAAGAAGAAGAGAAAAAAAAAAAGAAAAAAGAAAAAAGAAAAGAAAAAGAAAAAAGAAAAAAGAAAAAGAAAAGAAAAAAGAAAAAAGAAAAAGAAAAGAAAGAAGAAGAAGAAGAAGAAGAAGAAGAAGAAGAAGAAGAAGAAGAAGAAGAAGAAGAAGAAGAAGAAGAAGAAGAAGAAGAAGAAGAAGAATACAGAAGAAGAAGAAGAAGAAGAAGAAGAAGAAGAAGAAGAAGAAGAAAAAAAAAGAAAAAGAAAAAGAAAAAGAAAAAGAAAAAGAAAAAGAAAAAGAAGAAGAAGAAGAAGAAGAAGAAGAAGAAGAAGAAGAAGAAGAAGAAGAAGAAGAATAATGATAATAATAATAATAATAATAATAATAATAATAATAATAATAATAATAATATAATAATAATAATAATAATAATAATAATAATAATAATAATAATAATAATAATAATAATAATAATAATAATAATAATAATAATAATAATAATAATATAAAAAATACAATAAAATTTTCATTTTTCAATATCTAACATGTCACTCACCTGCATCACCAAATTTATTTGCAGAACATGTTAATCCCCTCTCCCATACTATTCCATAATATCTGACCTCCCCTCCCATCCCCACCCCCAATACCCTCTCACCTACCATTTCATAATATCTGACCTCCTCTCCCACCCCCACCCCCAATACCCTCTCACCTACCATTCCGTAATATCTGACCTCCCCTCCCACCTCCCCCTCCAGCAGTCATATTTAAGATGTTTCGTTCCTCCTTTTCAAGAAATAAGACATTTTTTGTTGAAGCATTTCCATTCCTTATCGATAAAATGTTTTGGTAAAGAATTATGTGTCGTTTTTCAGGTGTCACGAGATAAGGGCTAAATGTGCAGTGAATAAATATAGTAAATAAATTTTTAAAAAAATAAAAAATATTTTGCATAAACCCATAGTCAGTGGTTATCTGGAGACGTTTCGGTGCCGGTTCGGTGAATTGATAATTAAAACTCTTTTCAGGAATGGATACCGGTAGTTTAACCCTTTTGTTGGAAACCGGTAGTTTAACCCTTTTGTTGGAAACAAGTTAGTTAATTCCTTTGTTGGAAACCGGTAGTTTAACCCTTTTTGAAACCGAGTTTTAACCCTTTGTTTTAAACCCGTAGTTTAACCCTTGGGAAACCTGTAGTTAAACCTCTGAAGGAAGCCGAGTTTAACCCTTTGTGTTTGTAAACCGTAGTTAACCCTCTTTATTGGAAACCGGTAGTTAACCCCTTTGTTGGAAGACAGTAGTTTAGCTCTCTTGTTGCAAACCGGTAGTTTACCCCTTTTGTTGCATGATTAAACAAGGAGGCGAACTGGTAGATAATTCTTTTGTTGTTTAATTAAACAAGAAAACTTAAACCGAAAATTTATGTTTAAATTGAATATAAATATATTTTGAAATATAATTCTATATCCTAGATCCAAGGGTTGTCAAAACATAAAACCCGCGGGCGGGATTCGGGGAGTGAAGGCGTTCACCCGACATTGCGGTGGTTGATCTAAAATATTAACATTAAAAATTTAAAAATAATAATTAAAAAAAATCATTACTGGTACTAGCTATTTTCCAATTTAGTTAATTGTTAATTTACAAACGATAAAAAAATGGTACTATCTGGCCAACTTTCAGACGCAGTGATACCAATCTAACGCCAGCGGCACTATTATTCTGTCATGCTACCATTTTTTTTTCCTTGTTATTTAGACGTGTAGTTGATTAAATGAAGCTTAGGTATATTTCATAAGTTTCATCATTCTTGCCCAATAAATATTTAAATTTCTCTTTATCCAAAATACCCCAATATATCGAACAAAAGAAATTTTGATAGTGAATGCCAAAACAGTGAACGAATCATTAGAAATTTTTCTATTTTACATCGAATCGAATGGTTAAGGCCTTACGATTTGATTTTCAGCAAACAAATTGCGATTGCAGAAAGAGTGCAAGTGTTCAAATGACATTATAAAACGATTAATCACCAAGAAAAAAATAACTTTATGATGGAAGCTTCATAAAGAATTGAAAAAGGAAAAGTTACAACAATAGCCTTCCAAGAGTTTAATATTTTGTGGGGAAAGGAAAAGGAACAACGTTTCAGGGAGGTTGTTGTAATAGTTTGAGAGCTAAGGTAGAATAAGGTAATTTTCTATATCACTAAAAATAGAAAATACCGTATTCTGAAAAGTATTTTTTTTTATTCAAATTAGCGAAATTTATATTTATGTATATAAACTATTAAGAAGGTTATTAAACTAAAACAATTTCATTTTCGATTGTCTATCGAACGAATTTACGTAAGCATCGTAAGTTCGGCCCCGAAAGTATACATAATGTTGCAATCTGAACCACGAAAACACAAACGAATTTGACACTCCTGTTCATTGAGTATAGGATTCTAAATATTAATAAGAAATTTAGACTTTAAAATTAATCCATATAATTCATAGAGAGTCTAGGGACTCGAGTCTAGACCCAGTTTCTCCAGTATATACACTTGTAAATAAATTGAATATAAAAATATTTTGAATATACTTATTATTCGTAAAGGTAGGCTTCTATAACATGGGGTTCATGAAACCCTAAGGGTTTCATGTATGGATTGTCGGGGGGTCCGCGAATTTTGACAATTATATTAGTTATACAGCCCTTACTTTCTAATAGAGCAAAATCGTACATTTGGTAATGGGGAGTGAAATTATGAAGGTGGCAAGAGGGGAATATTAAACTTTGCCAAATTCCCCCACACCCCATCGAAATGTGATTTGGAGATTAATAAGCTAATTTTAATTAATTAATAGTACCACTCTGAGAAACATAGTGTTTTTCTTTACATTTTTATGAATTTTTTTAATTAGTTCATTAATAAATAATTTAATGTAATTAAAAATGAAATAAATGTTGCATAATAAATCTTAATATCGCGATTAAAAAGATTCAAAAATTAAAAATTATTAAAAAAAATTAAAAAAGATTAAAAAATGAAATAAATGTTCATAATAAATCTTAATATCGCGATTAAAAAGGATCTGCCAGCAGTTCTGAAATAAGTCTTGTCAGTTTTGTCAGAGCAGCGGTTCTGATCCAGCATTTTCAGAAGGTTTTGTCAAGAAATGGGAGCGGAGTATGAAGTTCTTCTGTACCACACAGAGGTTAGTTGAATGTCAAAGATGACATGCGCGTCACAGTTCCATATTCTTATTCAAGGCAAACAAGAATAACCTTCTCATTGAAATAAAGTAGATAACGAGAATAGTAGTAGGTAGTAGTATTAGTAGTAGAAGTATGCACAAGATGATTGCATATCATGATTATAATTAGTGACCATTACATTTTGCATAAAAAGGAGTTCCTTCATGGTTTACTTTAAAATTCAATAATACTTCTTGCATGTCATACATGTATGAACCAACCAAATATCAATAAATAAAGTACATTATATACATTGCATGCAAAGTTGTGTTTATGTGAATATATATGGGGAGGGGGTCTAGAGCTTTCATCAGATTTTTAAAGGGGTCAGTGACTCAGAAAAGATTAAGAACCACTGTTGAAGAGTATAAATTTTTAAAAATTCATTGAAATTCAGACTTTAAAATTAATTACATAACTAATTATAGTATTAATTATATCATATACAT
>JABUQX010040766.1:20000-27030 GCA_015478945.1 Trachelipus rathkii
ATATATATATATATTATATAGTATATATAAATATATTATATATGTATATATATATCATATATATATTATTATTTATGAAGATTTTAATGTAGAATGCCTATCGCAGTCATATTGTTATCAATAGGTAATTTAGTAATTTAGTCAAATCTAAATATTTAAAGTTTTATATAGTATTATATATATATATATATATAATTATATAGATATATATATTATATAATATATATTATAATTATATATAGTATATATATTTATACTATATATAATATACAGTATATTATAATTAATATATATAATATTTATATACAATATGGATATATAGAAAAATATATATAATATATTATATATTATATATTATATATTATATATTTATATATTATATATATATAATATGTTAATATATATATATATATAGATAAATAGATATTTATATGCGAGGTTAGAGATAATAGTATATATATATATATGAATATAAGTATATGTAAGATGTATATATATATATATTCGATATATAGACAATATGATTAAAATTCAAAAAGAAATAATCATATTCCGCATTAGTTTTGCAGGTAGGTGGTGTATGTATGGTATGAGTTTAAACTTATCACGCTACCATTCAACTGAAAGCAACCGAAATATGTGAAGGGTTGTTTCACCCCTTGCTATGCGACGAGAGAGAATTGGGAAGATTTTCTTCTCAATGTACTCGACCGCTTTTCGGAAATCGCATCTTCACTTTTATATAATATTGTAATAGTTTCAGTAAATTTTCTTTTCTTTTCATTGTTTAAATTTTCATTTTCAAATAAATATTTAGAAGAGTTGTTGTCCTTATAATAATTGGTTGCTGTTCTTCATCTGCGTGATTTGATATGTTATAGGAATAATTTTGAGACTATATTGCTTAAATGAAATTATTGATATCCTAGTCTATTAATTTTTTTCGGACTAGATTAGTGTAAACTTCGAAACCTCTAAAGTACTCTTTTCTCAAAACCCTGCAATCTACAAAGTACTCATTGAGTAAATGTTCTTCTGGAAGAGCAGTCTCATTAAACTGTATTTTATTCTTTCAGAACTTTCAACATTCTTCTATCAGTCTCCTGCTGCTGGTTTCTCTTCTTGTCTCCCTTCTGTTTCCACCACCGTTTCATGCTTATGACAGTCGAGATATATATCATATTATATATAATAATATATATATATAATTATATATATATATATTATATATTAGATATAATATATTATATATATATATATAATATGCAGTCGACTGTCATCGAGTATGGACGCGGTGGAAACCAGAAGCTGAAATAAAATATATCCTATATATATATATGATATATATATATATACTAATAATATATATATATATATATTAAATATATATATATAATATATTATATAATATAACCCTAGATATGATGGCGAATTTTTGTCGCTTGTGGCGATTTTTATATTTTACCGAGGTTTACAACATGGGAGCGATTAGTGAATTACTTTATCGTTTTAAGTTACTGAACTAATAATAAAAGTTAGGGAAGCTAAAAAGTTTTTAAAACTAAGTGCTAATCTATGAACGGGGGCACTTAATTCTTTTAATATTACAACACTACATTTTATAATTAAGGGTAGCTTCGAGCTTTCGTGTACGGTTACGTACACCTCGTTCGGGAGACTGTGTGGCTATTATACTGTCAAGGAATGGAAGGATTTTGGGAATGATTTTGGTTGGTTGTTGTTTCAGTTTTTAATTGATGAAAGTATTTTGATGAAAGAATTATAGAATTTTGTAATTTACTAGATTTCATCAATCAACTACGTCCCTCCATCAAGTTTACATATGAACTTTCGGAAAATGACACCCTCCCATTCCTTGATACTTTATTAACTTGGCACAATTCCAATCACATCACCTTTTCAGTTTACAGAAAACAAACATCCCAACCATCTTACATCCACTGGTATTCCACTCAACCAAGAAATATAAAATTAGCAATGCTAACAGCCCTACACATCCGCGCACTCCGTATCTGTTCCCCTAATCATCTAGACACTCCTTTTTTCTACCTTCACAAATTTAAATTATCCCCCCTATATAATAAATAAAGCCTACCAAAAAGTCAAACAAAAATACTACCACCCCCCCAATACCATCATCAACACTCCCTTTACCGTACAAAATCGACCAAAACACAAAACAACATTTACCAAAATCAATTATCTTCACTCAAAATAACTCCTTTACCCTTAAACACTCCCTCAGACCCCCCACCTCCCACAACCTCCTTACTCACTGCGTTTACCAAATCCCTTGCTCCAACTGCCCCTCTGTTTACATAGGTGAAACCAATGATCTCCATAGAAGAACCTGCCAACACAAACAAGACCTAATCAAAGACAACTTAAACTCCGCTCTCACTCAACATAGAACCCAAACAAGTCATAACATAAACATAAGCATAAACAGCAACTGATTAAAAAACACAAATAATACTCAAAAAGGAAGATAATAGAATCAGAATACATTTAACAATAAAAAAACCAACAAACAATTAGTGAATATAGGCTCGATCATTCCAAAAGTCTATAATTCTTTCAATCAAAATACTTTTCATCAATTAACAAACTGAAACAACAACACAACCAAAATCATTCCCCAAAATCTTTCCATCCTTGAACAGTAATATCAAGCCACCCGTCTCCCGTAACGAGGTGTACGTAATCGCCGTACACGAAAGCTCCGAAGCTACCCTTCAATTAAAATGTAAGTGTTGTAATATAAAAGATTGGTGCCCCCGTGCATAGATTAACAATAGTTTTAAAAAAAATTTTAACTGTCCTTAACTTTTATTTATTCAGTATTAAAAAATAAAGTAATTCACTACGCTTCCCATGGTGTAACACCGGTAAATATTAAATCGCAGCGCAAGGGCCAAAAATCCTCTAATAAATTTAAAAACCAAATCACTATATATATATACAACATATATATAAATATATATAATAATATATTAATATATATATATATATATATATTATAAAAATATAAATATATAAATAATATATATCATATATAATAATATAATATATAATATAATATATATAGTATATTATATATATATAATATATATAAATAATATATATATATATAATAGATATCTATATATCTAATATGTATATATATATATATATTAATATATATTTATATATAATACCAATTATATATATAAAATATATACAATAATAATATATATATCTAATATATATATAATATATATATATTATATATAATATAATTAATATATATAATATATATATAAATATATATATAAATTATTAGTGGATGACATGACACTCCGCATCCGCATCCGCATTTGCGAAACATCCGATGGACATGACATTCGCATCCGCATCCTCAACTTAACGGCACATCCTGCATCCGCATCCGCATCCTCTTTTGAAAAATGAGGATGTTGCGGATGTTTCTGCATTTGATTAAATGCATATAAAAATAAATATTAATTTGGCATCTTTATCATGGGAGTATATGGGAATGGAATAATTTTTGTAATATATATATATATAATATTATATATATTATATATATATATATATATATAATATAATATATATAATATATATTACTACATTTATAATAATATATATATCATATATATAAATATATATATAATAATATAATATAGATATATAATATATATATGAAATCGTTGCAGGATACTCTTCGACGAGCAATACGGCTTTCATCAAACGAAAGTGAGCTAACCTCCTTGGTTTCCTACTGACAAATCTTCTGGCCTCTTGCCAAAAACATGTCTAAACAACTTCTGTAATCATCCTTTCCTCCTCTTATTCGATCTGAGGGCTCTGTTGCTAACTCTCCCACTGAAAAGGCCAATCTCTTCGGCCTCCTATTTCCCTCTAACGAAACCCCTGACATTCTGGCCTTCCTCTCCTGCCTTTCCCCTCTTCAAGGTGTCCTAAGTCTTTGCCTGTGATTACTGATCGGGGGCATGGGCTCCTGAGATCTATGAACGTTAGGAGCGGTGGCTTGCGGATGGCATGTACCTCCCCGAGTTTTGAAAGGGAATGTGTCTTACGTGCTGATCCCCGCCCCCGTTAAAACTATAATCTCTAATGTCTCAATACTAGCACTTTCCCTCAGTGTTTGAAAAGCATGCACATGTCCAACTATTCCAAAAAAGGAAACCGCTTCTGATCCTCAACTATCTCCCTATAGATAGCTCCACTTGTATTCTATCTAGATCTTTGAAACCCTTCTAACTCTCACTTCTTAGACCATCGGAACTCATTCCTTTCTTTCCGATCGCCAGTACGGCTTTTTGTGCGTTTCAAGTCTACTGGCGATATACTTTCCTATTTAACCATTTATGGTTTCCGCCCCCTTTAGGACTAAACGCGGGAACAATGCGTGGGCAGCTTGCACATATCCAAAGCATGACCGCGTATGGCACGCCGTACTAGCTCTTCCAAGCTCCCATTCTTTGGGTTTCCACCTTCTCTGCCAATTTGTTAGCTTTTCTTCAAAGCAGCTCAATTACTGTTGTGTTGATGGAAGACTTCTTTTTTCTGTCAATGAGTGGGTTCCTTCAGGGTTTCGCGTCTTTCTCCTACCTTTATCTCTTACCTCATTAATGATCTTCTCACCTGCACATCTACTCTATCCACTCATAAGCCGCATGACTCGACCCGTTCGCCTTCTTCCCACTCATTTCAATTCTACCTCCTCATTTTACTTCTTACTTCAGAATTGCCCTCGTCTTACAACCTTTCCGGATCTATTCTCGCGACGGATAGAATTTCCGATTGGGGTCGTCCCAAAATTTGAAAATTCAATTTTTTAAAACTCAACTTCTTATAAATCTCCCTCTCTAAAACCACCTTCTAACTTTTCCATATCTTTCGACGGTTCTCTCGTCTTTCCTGTGACAATATAAGAAACATCTTTCGCCTTAACATAAAACAAAAAAATGTCTTGAAACCCTCACATCACAACGGTTGCTGGGCGGCCTCATAGAAACTGGAAGTTCTGTTTAGACAGTGAGACTGGTTTTCTCTTCGCAGTTACTCCAGCTATAACAAGCGGTCTCAATCCGCCCTTGTAATGGAGTACTGTTCTTCATATCTGGCGTAGGCTCTGGTTCAAACCCGGCTTTGTGGATAGGGTCAAAGGGCCAAAACTGTTCTGTCACCTTCCAGTTCAACTTGAACCCTCCTATCTTGCTGCGGATGTTGGTACTTTAATCTCTTTCTATAATTAACACGCAGTGACAGGTTTCGAGGGATACTACACTCACCGTACCACCACCTTTACGACGTCCTCGAGCACAAGGGTGGCGTGTCTGTGCGCGAGTTTTGGTGTAGATATTGATAACTGCCAGGCTAGTTCGCTGCGGTGCTTCCTTCTTTCCCTCCACCTCTGTTTTGTGAACTTCTTTTCCATTCTGTGTTTCTGCTGAATTTAATCTCTTCCTCTTTAAAGCCTGCGTCTGCGCTCATCTGCGTAATTTTCGCTGGAGGATAAAATTTTTGGTGTGCAACACCCCCTCCTGAATAGGGCTTCTGCCCGTGAGGTGTGGGTGACGCTGTAATATATATATAATATATATATAATATATAGATATATATATATACTATATATATAAGAATATATATATATAAATATATATATATATATAATATAATTTTATTCAACTTAAATGAGTAAACATGCCGCAATTCCCGCAAACCGCATCCGCTCCCCACTACTTTTAAGACGCAATTCCGCATCTCGCATCCGCCAATCCCCGCATTCTCCTCTCTTTAAGATCCGCATCCCGCATCCGCATTGCCGCAAAGAAACTGTCAAATTTTGACATCCGGTCCATCACTAATCATATATATATATACTATAAAATATATATAAATATATATATATATTAATATAATATAATTATATATAATAACATATATATATATAATATAATAAATATATATAATATATAAATATATATAATATATATAATATATTATATAGATATAATAAATATATTATATATAATATATATATATATATATATAATACTATATTATATATATAGTAATATATATATATATATTATATATATATATAATAATATATTATATATATATAAGGTCGTTTATTAATTTAAGCAGCTAACCTATCCAATGTCAGAGAAATGTGTTGTAATTAGGAATAATTGCAATGAAATCCACTGAAGCCAAAAAAATGAAAAAAAAAAAAAAAAATAAAAAAAAAAGAAAAATAAAAAAAAAAAAATTTGCAAACAACCAATATTTCAGTTTTATAACATTTGTCTATGTAGAATATAATTTTTTTAAAAAATCAGAATTTTATGAAACCTACATGAAATATTTAAAGTCAGCGATGAATAGGAAACCGTAAACTAAAAAACAAAAAAAGAAAAAAAAGCAAGAAAAAAAACTGTCTGAAAAAAGTTATGAAGTCTTCAAATTTCGTATTTGCAAAATGTAAAACATTTTAATCTTACTGACATAAGCTTTTTCTTTCAAACTTTTTGTTTTACAGGCTTATCACGATGCTGAATTAATATTTTAGGATTTAACAACTACTCGTGGATCGGGGGTACCGGAGGGCGTTGGCCCCTTAGGGAAATGTTCGTGCGCCATGCATTTGTAGCGTAGGTTCTGATGGATTTTATTAACTTTTTTTCTACTTTAAAAAAAATTCTGGCAGAATTTTATTTATTTATTTTATTATTTTTTTTTTTTTGCCTGATTGTAAATTTGCTTTTGTAAATCTCCGGTGGTTTTCATTACGATTTTCCGTAATTACAACATATTTCTGACATTTTTAGTAAGCTTCACTGAAACCATTGAAAGACGCTAGAATATATATATATATATAATATATATAATATAATATAACTATATATATATAATATATATAATACATATATATATATATATAATAATTAAATATAGTAATATATATAATAATATACGG